>VZTU01022893.1:62950-123469 GCA_013400835.1 Zapornia atra
GAAAAAAAGACTGCACAGAAGCACTACTACTACTACTACCATGTTCTGGGACCATCAACCACCTTGGAACCGGAGATTCCTGCTCCAGATAAACACTTCAAAACGATTTTCCAAGAGCAGATAAAATACTACTCCCAGCCATCATCTCAAGATTTTGAAGCTATTGCCCAAATTTGTTAAGAGGCAGACAGTGGCCTGGACAGCTCGTCTTTCAACAGCAACACCTTTCATGTGCATAACACCTTGGCAACCTGTACAGGCTGCAGGGCTCAGCGGGAGAGGTACCATAGGAAAGCAGCATGTGCTGCTGCTGAGCTATAAAGCCAGGTGGGTGTTGACATTTAAGATGCCATTTAAAAGACAGTATTTCCAACACCCCAAGTCTTTCAGCTCTTGAAAGCCTTTAAGGAAACAACTTAACTGGGCTGCAGCTCCTTCACAGTACAACAGTGGCTGAAATAAGTTGTCTACAGTAGTTTCCACTTTGTTTGCACGTGTCCCAGATCCAAATGCAACATGATCATCTCTGGATGTTGGTGTCACGGGTATGCCTAAACTCTAGGGAGCACTGCAGCAGAGGCTGTAAACACTGGTATATTCTCTTCCCATTGCCTTGCTAATAAATAGCCCTGCGTACCCACAACGCCCTCAGGCTACTGCTGCTGAGGAAGAAAGGGGTGCAGCCACTGCAGCTACCATGGACATGAATCACAGACAACAGAACACAATATAGTAGGGAAAGGATGCCAAACTCAGGCTCTGGGAAGACACTGCCTCTCTGCCAGCTCATTTGAGCAGCAGCTTTTCCCCCTTCAAGTTGTTGTGCACCCAGATTACATCCCTCGGTGCCTAACAAGCAATAGCTTATGCTCAAAGGTAGAGAAGAGCCTTCTTAAACAGAGCTAAAGGACAGCATTAATGAAGGTTGGCCCTGACCACAGGGCATGCTTCAGATTAATGGTGGTGATAAAAGAAAGGACTGAACTCTGCTCATCCCAGTCAAGAGGGCATTGCTCAGAGTAGTAAAGGAGTGAAGCTGAAGGAAGCGCCAGGGGATAACCCCTCTCCTTCATGAGACCAGCATACTCAGGAGCACTGGCTGTGCTAGTACATTGATCCCTCTTTGCAAGCAGAAGCCCAAGTGTAGAGAAGTGACTGACTGATGTAGTTTCAGCTAAGGCATGGGGTGCAGAAAAAAGGACACTTTCCTCCTTTTATGATCCAGGTGGGGGAGAAGAGCTGTCAAAAAGACTCTGTGGGACTTCAAGTCCATCTTGGGGAGGAAGCCTGAGGACAAGCCTTTGCCTACATGAAAAGTCAGGATAAAGGACATCCCGAACCTACTTCAACCTGCTGCTGCTTGAGTTTAAGTTCACTGATTCCTGATGGAAAGAAAACATAGCCAGCATTTGACCTGGTGCTCATCCCAGATGACAAGAGCACCCCATATGTGGAACATACCATAGGCCAAGCTCACATGCACACAGAAGACCTCAAGGAAGCAGAGCTTCTAAATTACACTTTGCCTTCAATAACTTCTCAAACCTATATGGGAACTGAGCAATAATCCCAAATGCATCTAGTTAGCTGTTACCACAGCAAAATACCTGCCCTGGTACTTCTCCAAAACTCCTAGGGGCAGTAATGAAACTGCACATCCTTCCTTGCAAGATGCCCTGAAGCAAAAATACAAAGATAAAACAGAGAACAGGCAAGAGAATGATGCCAGGAGATGAACTCTCAATTGACTTTCTACCTGCTCTGGGCCTCATCTGTGATGAGGCCAGATTGCTGCACCGAGCTGGCTCCATCACTCCTAACTTGGTCAACTCCTTTTGGGGTAACTAGATTTATCCCTTGGCACTTACAGCAGGAGGCCACTCCAGAACTCTATTTGAACACAAATGGGATAATCAGGCTGAGTATCTCCTTTGTAGTTGTAGCAGAAATACAATTAGAAATCTTGCATTTATCTGTAGAGCTACCCAAAAAGCATTTTCCATTTGGCACGCAGCAGTAACCTGGGAAGACTCAGTCTCTCATCTTGTCAGCTTTGTTATTTCAATTAAACACCCTAAACCATTGCATGTATTAAGACAGGCTAGAAAGACCAATCTATTGTGCTCACAGATAAAAGGGAAAATTAGGAATGTAATACGGCCGTATTTTCACGCTAGACCTGGTTCTAAGTTACATGAAACTCCCACCAGTTTTCAGGTGACCGGAACGTGGCCTCTGATGGTGCTGGATTACTTATCTTCATATGAGATCTTTGGGCAAAAGGAAAGCAGAAGTGAAGCATTTACTAAAATTCTGAACAAAATGGTGCATGGAACCAAGCGCTGCATTTTCAGTATTACCCCTTGCAGCCCAAAGGCCACTGCAGACCGCCAAGTTTTTATCTTGTACCTTGAATTGAGCTTCTGGAGGTCCAGTGATGATAACCATTCTCAGTTTGGCATCTGGTCCTTCAGCAGGGGCAATCTGGAATGGATAAACATAGCTTTTGGTAGCTGTCTTTTGAAGGAATAGTTTAAAGCCACCTCCTCCCCGTTTCAGTCTCACATTCTGTTCAAGAGTGAAAAATTATTCGTTGCAGCAGCAGCAGCATCACACTTGAGGCCCGGCGGGTTTGTTCTCCCTAAAGCGCATTAATTAGCTAGAATGAAATACGGAGAAATCGGCTAAACCATAAGCAAATTTACTTCTGAAAATTAAAGGCATCACTACGCATCCACATATGGCAAAATCCCACAGGCCATTTTCATGTGGCTATGAGTGATGTAAGACACGTAGCCTTCAAAGAGACAAGTGTGGTTAATAGTCTGAGATTCCCATCCCTACCCACTAACTTAAATAGTCTGACAAGTTTTGCTCATTAGCAAAAGTTTGAATCCATCCCCCTGAGAACAGAAGATCACTTCACTGTTGTAACTCCTCAGATCCAAAACATTCCTCTATACTATACTGGACAAGGAGTTTGCAGTTTCCAAGGGGGGGGGGGGTTTGTATCTACAGACATTTATTCGTGTGACCCAAATAAAAATTAAGCTCCACCAGAGCCGAGACAGAGACGCCTGTAGGGTCTTTAGCAGTTCATGTCACCACAAAAGTAAGATTTCTGTGGGTGTTGTTCTCAGACTCCAGCGATATTAAATAATTCAAACTAGCCTCTGACATTCTGGATGAATCTTTTGTTTATCACAACTGACATTTCCATTGTTGCATCTAGTATTACATAGCCGCTGTTGAATGGGCAATATATTAAACACTACAGGATTTCATCTTAGCTGTTGGCATAGGGATGTTATTCATATTTAACAGCTGCAGTTTATTTCAGACAAATTACCAGTCACCATGCATCATTTTCACTAAAGAATTTTGCTAACCAAAGTTTATATAATTCTTCACGTTATGCCCCAAGATGAAGGCGGCATTACGTACCAGTTAGCTGGTTTTTCATGATTTCTGCATTCCAGTAGGCTATATCTAAAATCTGCATTCATTTTACAGCAATACATGTGTATGAGGGGACGTGGTAAGGGCAAGCAAAGGCTCAATCCATTCATTCTTTGGAACACAAGTATTCTACAGGGGCACATTTGGAAGCAGCTGCCTGAAGAGAGCTCAGCCCGGTAATCGCCACTTGTGTAAAGTGAGCACAGCAGTTCACCTGTCAGGCACCTCATGTTTTCTTAGTGAGCACCAATGCCTTTATCAAAATTTTAAGGAAAGTATTTTCCAAGCCTCCATTACATCTTACATGTGTTTAAATGTTCTGGGACATTTCTCACTTTGATCTTAGAATGTCCTGTTCTCAGCAGCTGGAGTAAAACACGGCTGAGGGCTGTGAAAGAAATGCACGCTGACTAGCATTTCAATCTCTGAAGGGGCAACCTGAGAGACTTCAGTGTCTGCTCCTAGGAGAAGACATTATATACATAGAAATAGTATGCAAGTGGTGAACTGCTAACTTCTGAGAGAAACAGTTTTACACTCCTAACTGGAAAACAACCGGTTTTCTATATGCTGAGTGACAAGCTGACAGCTTCATACGCTCAAAGCCTGTAACACTCATCCCAGCTCCTTCAGGGATTGGAAGGGCTACTCTGGGAATAACTCACGACCAAGGAGATGCCAACAGTTCCCAACAGGTTAGTATAGGGTGGGCAGTGGACATCTCTGCCCAGCTCCTTCACTGAATAATCTGGTCTGCTGGAGCCCCCCACCAAGCCTGCACTACCAAGCAACAACCCCCAGCACAACCTGAGCTCATCAACAGCCACATGCACCTCTAAGTAACAGGCTGGACACTGCAGCTGTGTCAGAACCTCTCTGCATCTGCAGCTTATTTAGTCTCACTTCACAGCTGACAAGTTTCATCAGATCTACAAAGCACAGGCACAAAGATGATGCATGGGGGTGTAAAACATTTTCATCTGTAATAACCTACAGCACAAAGCAAGTGCAGAGTGTCTTGTAAAAAGACTTACTTCCTCCACAAAGTACAATTACTACTGTTTGGCAAGTAACTCAGGCCTCACTCACTCCAACTCTTAGCTTGTCCTGGTTTCGGCAGGGATAGAGTAAGTTTCTTCCTAGCAGCTGGTATAGTGCTGCTTTTGGGACTGAGGATGAGAACAATGTTGATAGCACACTGATGTTTTTAGTTGTTGCCAAGCAGTTAGGGACTTCTCAAGGTGGGGGGCACCCAGGAAGCTGGGATAGGACACAGCCAGGACAGGTGACCCAAACTGGCCAAAGCAATAGTTCGTGCTTTTTTCCTTTAAATTCTCTCCCTCATCCCATGGAGAAGGGTAAGGGGTGAGGGGTTGCATGGTGGTTTTAGCTGCCTGCCAGGTTAAACCATGACATAGCTAAAAGCACAGAGTCCTTGATGATTCACAGCTTATTAATTTGCTCCAAAGTTATGATAAAGGGCAGGTGGTACACATGAGAGAATTTCAGAAGTTTTGAGTAGGTTACTGGTGACACATCATCTGTAACACTTCCACAGAGAAGCAAGCATGCTGCTCCATATTGTTCTGTCAAATTACAGATGAAGTTGCATTTTTATTCTAATTGATAAGCTTACATGCAGCTTCCCAATTTAGCAATCGTACCCTCCTTCTGTACCGATCTGTTAAGATTTAATCCTATTTCCACAAGTCGCCTTTACTTCACAGTAAAAGACCAGAGCTTTAGCAAACTTAATTGAATTTCAATTAATTGGCTAGAGGGGTGCCAGCTAGCAGAGGAAGCCTGAGGCCACTGTTAGCCAGATGCGTGAGAAACACAGGAAACTCCCTTTCCACTAAACTGGCTTCCAAGGACCAACGAAAGAACTAGTTTGGACAGGTTCTTGGAGGTCCAGGTTATTTCACATTTCTCTCTCCACCTAGAAGTACCTTCCATATACCACTTAATATTTAGATACAAGCAGTTGAGAAAGAGGAAATAGATATGATACATCATGCCTCCATGCAAGACAGATTTGATAAAGAAAAGTCAACATATCTCACTCTCTTCTGTTTTTTCCCCCCTAAAATATGATTATTAGTGCTCAACTAATGTAAACCATCTGGGCAGCATAACAACTATTTAACACACTGCTCAATAAAGGATGGAATTGGGCAGTGTGCCAGCTGGTTGACTTGCCAGTAAATAGATTGGCATGTGGCAAACCACACACAAGACTCATTCAATAAGGTTCCCTAATTACTTTGCTCTGCCCACTTAGGTGAACACCTTCCAAGCGAAGCCCGGCCTCACTGGCTTCAGCAAGCTCATCTCCTGCCCCTGACCTTTGGCAGATCCCTGCCACAGCACTCAAACAGGGGCCACATCTCCTGAGCAAAGAGAACAGAGATGAAAATGTTTGCTTCATCTGTGCAGGAAAATGTCAATCTAACAGCAAATAACTAAGCTACGTGCTGTACTTTTTAAAAAAAAAAAATGTAGGCCAAACCATTATCTTGATGGCATAGAATGGCAGGACTGGGAAAAAAAAGCTCAAGCATCTAGAGAAGATACTTGTGGTTACAACAGCACTAGTAGCAGAAACCCAAGACCTTCCTACAACTACAGCTGGTACTAACTCCTATAACGCAGCCAAGGAGGATTCCACCAAATTGACTAAAATTCAAACTTTAGCTTCCATTAGGTCACCCCCCACAAAGCATCTTGTTCTTAGCTACGCTGAGGCAGTCAACACACAAACAGCAGGGTGTTCCAGCAGTGTGCAGAGACAAACATGATGTTAAAGAACGGACAGACCCCAGGAGCTTGGAGTGCATGGGTGACTTCAAAACACGAATCTATCAGCGTGGCACCATCTGAGCTTGAAGGCCCAGAGCAACCCATCTGGAACGGAGCAAGAGCAGCCACAGCAGTAGACTTCACCTGCGCTGCTGTTTTTAGAAGGGGATTTTACCTCACTAATTTTCACTTTACCAAAAGCAAGAAGAAAGCCTTTAAGCACTGCATCATTAAGACTTAAGTCTGTTTCTAAGAAATCGAGACCACCAAAGTAGTTTTCTTTGCAGCTTATATTTCACACCTCAGGAGACGTTTGAAAACATGCTTCTAATTATCTTGTCTCAAGGAAGATTAAAAGATGATTTATAAACAAATGTACCATTTATCACATCACATTCTAAGCACAGAGTGGGGGAGGACGTTCATGAAAACACGGCCTGTGCAAACTTGCTGGAAGTGTCATGTAGAATAGACAGAAAGTTAGTCAGTGTAATAATACCTTAATAGATGCGCCTGCAAAACGAGAAAGTTGTTTGATGTGCTGTCCCTGCTTGCCAATAATAGCTCCAACTGCCAAGGCTGGGATGAACAGATGAACAGTCTCAGACTCGGGCTGTTGCTGTGGGGAAGAAGGAAATATGCAGTGAATGTTTTTGAACATTACGAATCAGACTGACAGGAAAACGGGTACGGAACAGGCATGCATGGAAATGAGGGGGAATCTTATGATGCCCTATGATGTCTGAATACTCAGGGTCTGGCTTTTTCTGGGAATCACGAAATTCACAGAACACGAAAGAACAGTTTGAGCCAAAAGAGGATACTTTCATCTTTTATAAAATACTTGCAATTTTGACACTTGAGTTTTAAAAAGTGATTGAGGTGTTTCTTCTTTGCAAGACTTTCGTTCTTACCTGTCACTGCCTGGATTCTCTTCCACACGCAAGTATCTGCAGATGAGGCTGCCACAAGCAGAGGGGCTACAGCCTGAGCAAGCAAACTCTTTCTAGTTTTCCTAGTCTGGTTGTGGGGTTTCTGTTTTTTGGTTTGGTTTTTAATTTTAGACTTTGCTGAGAGCGGCACAAAAAGCCTCAAAGTTACATATATGCTACAATTTCCTTTGTGTGGGAGTGATCTGGAATGATAGCCAGCTTGAAAACTGCCAGCAATTCCTCCTGTGTAACATTATGCAACAGTTGGAGCCTTGGCAGCAGGCCTCACGCAGGCTAGTAAATTAAACGCCACATTAGGCGTTCTTAAAAGTGAGAGGACCCTAACATTGCACCCACTGGATAGCAAGCACTGCAGCTTCCCATTGCTTTCAAGCAGACACCCCAGCTGGAGAGCACAACACAACACTCAAGATCTTCTCTACCTGCTGCCTAGTGATGGTCGAACCGCAGGGTTACATATGACACCGTAAGGATTTTACCTGCCTCAGAAGAGCTGGTCTTGGACTAACAGCAGCGCTGAGCACCCACTACACCAACATACCATTAATCCATCCACTTACCTCGGGGTTACTTCTCAAAAGCATTTCACACAAGCCTGTCTTTGAACTAGGAGATTATGGAAGACCCCCCTTTTAAAGCATTTCTTCCTCTATGTAACCCTCAGGTACTTTGAGAATTTCCTTTGCTCATCCTCAACAAAACAGAGCCCACAAGCCCTTTTCCCACAAAGGTATATGAAGACAACACTGCCATCATCATCCTCACTTTCTCAGTATCCACCGTGCAGACCAGCCTGAGCATTAGCAAGCAGAAAACATGGGTCCAACGATGCTCCTTTAGCTTTGATCAGTTCTATATTTTGGTAGGGATACAGACCTACATCTGGAACCTCACTGAAGCAGCTTTTTCTAGGATATTTTTAGAAAAAGATGTGCTATATGCAACACAAAGCAAAAAAAAAAAAGCAGCTGCAATCCTAAAAAAAGATGCCTTGGCTTATTTTTAAATTTCAGTAACTCCTTTCAAGGGGAAGCACAGTCCCAGTGCATTAACTGTAAACAAACCAGAACAAAATGCTTGTTTCCAAGCTTTACCACTTGATTTTCCGTAAACACAAGTCAACTGTAACCTGAGGGGAAACAAATTCCAGGCACAGCTCCATGTACCAGGTGAAGAAACCCCAAAATAGGATATTGAGAACAGAAACAGTCTGCCAGTCACTTTAGGTGATCGCAATAGTTGCACAATTTGCCCTGTGTTTTCACTCCTGCAAAGCATCAGGATTCAGTCAATTTATGCTGGTTTAAGTCCAGTTTTCCCTGGATACAGGTTGCAGCCCTCCACACCCAGCCTCCCTGTCGCTCTGTGTGCTTTGAGGCCAGCAGGACTGCAGATCTAGCTGTTTTTTTAAGGTAGGCAGCGGGTCTGTGACCCGAATAACCAGAGAGCCACACAAGCAGCAGTCCTGGAACAAGGAAGGAAGCAACAACAATTAGGACAAGGCATGGGAAAAGGTAGGAACATCCCTTTTAATCTGCCTACAGATCAGTTTTAAACTATCTCAAAACTACGCCCTGAAACTACATGTTTGTAGTGAAAGATACCAGTCACTTGGGTATATATGCTAAAACGCTTTCCAGATTACTCATTTTCTCCTCTTCTTATTACAAACATCCTGTGAGTGTACCAATAGTAAGTCCTTTTACACATTCACCGTGAATCCAGCAAGACCTCCAGTAATCTGGAAATGCTACTGTTGGTACTTGGTTGATCTCACCACTTTGGAAAACCAATGGACACAGACACAAGGCATTTGGGTTTGTTGCAAGGACCCATACTAACTGCACCAGATACAACCTCGCTTTCCTATCCAGGTGCAGACAGCTTATCTATCCCTTGCTCACTCATCTTAAACTGTTCACTCGTGCTCCAGCTCCTGCAAATTCCATGGCCAAAGCTTTCCCTCTAACGTGCAACTCCAGCCACCATCTTCCAGCTAAACTTTGATCTAACACATACAAACCTTCCAGATAATTCCTGCAACACTTCTGCCAGTCAAACACGTAACTTGGTTTTCACAAATTTACACAACTTCTACCTAAGCCTAGCTCCAGACACATTTCTCTACTATAACAACAAATCAAACTCCATTACTTTTGTTTGCAGATATTTCCTGCCTTCCCTCTGTTGCCCATCTGCCTGCAGCAGTTTTCCCCTCTTCTTCCCAGAGCTTGATTTCAAGCCACTTTCTTGGCTAGATTCAATTCACCACTGAAATTCCTTTCTGCTGCCTCACCCTTAAACATGAAACATGGGCAGCAAAGGCAATGAAAGACAGAAGATGTACATGTGTCTTTCCAACTGTACAGTCAGCTCACTGCAGCATTCTCTCCCCATCCCCCTCCCCATTTTGACTTAATACATTTCAACTTTTTTTTTGCTAAAGGACTTCTAAAAATTGTTTTTGTGTGAGCTGAGTGAGGTTCTTTAACATCAGTTTTGTTGTAATAGTGTCTGTTTATTATGGAACAGCGGAGAATCTGTTGACATACACTGTCACTTGCTGAATTGTCTGCAGAAGCACACTGGCACATACGTACAACCAAACTCATCTCCAGTAACTAACATCACACAGAATTTAGAGAAACTATGGCCATTTCCTTGCCCACACTGATTTTAACCACTCAGGGAAAAAAAAAACAAACCATCCTGTTTGATTTGTTTTAAAAGTTCAAACATTAAAAACAACAGCTCTTCCTTCTGGCAGAAATCAAGTCTAGCTAAGGCTTTTAAGAGAGTATCATGACACCAAGTTCAATTCATTATCTGTCCACCTCCTTAGCCACAATAATTTTAAAATCCTTTTGTATTTACTGGAAGACTGTCTTCCAAAAGAAACACATCAAAACATAATGCAATGACTATACCACCCATCAATCTTACAGATGCTTCTGGGGATCTTAAGATGGAAGAAAATCAACTATAATTTAATCTTCCCCATGCTATGCCACATAAGTCAAAGAGCTTTCCAGGAACTTCTAGCATGAGTTATATCAGAAATAGATTCCTAGATCTTAAACATATGTTAGAAGCACTAAATTTAGAGAACTAATTTCCCACTGTGTGGAATCTGAGCTTCAACGTTCACTCCCTTAACAAGGCCAAGTTTGCTTAAACATATACTTAAAATTTAAAAACTAAAATATATCTCTCAGTGTGTGTGTATATATAGCAGAGAATATCTGTCTGTATCACCCTGCAGTTCATCTTTTGTACTTCATAACTGAAGCCCTTAAACTGCATAGTTATAAGTTTAATTCCTCCTCTTCCCCATTCACTTTATTTCCCCCCCTCCATAAGAGAAATTTATTCAATACCAGCCCAGCCTTGGGAAATTGACAGAAATGTGGGAAAAAAGATCTTTTAAAATAGTAACCTAGGTTCTCCAAGATGTATGGTCCATACATCCACCCTAATCTGTGAGTAATCATCTCAGAGGTCTATGATGCACAGCTCACCTCTTCTACAGTATTTGTGGCATGGGCTCAGAACTAGTCCTGAGCAAGCCACATACTCTTTACAGGCAGTGGGGTGCAAGGCCTATGGACACAGGAGGAATGCGGCTTTGAGGAAAGAAGTTTGTCTCCCATAGCTGGGGCGCAGTTAAACACCACCAGGATGTTCACTTATGTGGAGAACTTTTTCTTCTTGTGTTTATTTTTTTTTTAAAAAGCATCCCAGAAACCAAGATTCAGAAACTGATTTCTTAGTTCTGAGAAACAGATTCTTGAAGAGCAGGCTGACCAGAAACAATTAATTCGGTTCATAAACAACTGATAATACTTGCTTTGTTTCTACAAAAATCAGTATGCTTTAAACACAAAACAGGCTTGAAAAGGAATTTTCCTCTATATCCAGCACGTTTAACTAATGAAAACAATTTTAAATGCTGGTTTTGTTCATTAATTGGATTCAAATTTCCATCCAAATGTAGCCTGATGAAAATCAGAAGTTAAAAATTAATCAAGCAAATAAGAAAAGCACCATTCATCCTTTTTAACAGAAAATGGAAAAAACATATTAAGCAAAGCAAATGGTAAACCACATACTTGTTTAAATAGAAAGGTATACTCACTGTGTTAGCAAGAGGTAGCTGTGGTGGCACAGACTACACTGAGGCTTTCAGAAAGGTAACCAAAGTACAGATGTAAAACTTGATAAGTCAACTTCAATCAGATTTCCTGCTTGCTCATTCAAATCATGACTGAAAACAGGGATCTAACACAGAGATGTAAATTTATCTACCCCACTGGATGAAGCTAAGCAACTGCTTCTGTGCACCAGTAGCTTTAATGGTTTAGACAAGTCCAACTCCTTTCCCTGTAGCAGCTTGGATACACCTCCTTCCATACCTCCTGCAAGTCCCTGAACACCAGCCATCTGTCCCTAGCCTAACAGCCCATACCAACTAGCTCTTTCGTAAAAAAACCCGACAATTAAATTTCTTTAATTTCCACTGCCTCCATCCAATATGCAGCCTTAGCCTGTTCCTAAATCCTGTAGCCCCTGGCTGCTTCCCCATCACACTGGGCTTGCCTGGAGTCCCTGCACTGCAGGTCCCATCAGGACAGTCCCATTCACTACAACCAGACTCTGCAGCCCTATTAAAGATTTTTCCCAAGAAAAGTGCTTCTCCGGAGCCATCCCCACCACGTTATAGTTCACCATTAGCCAACTGGCTTAGCAGAGCAGGCATTTCTTATTTCCCACAATGTCACCTTGAGTGAGACTCTTCCCTTCCCCATGCCCTTCAACATGAGGGCTACTGTTCCACACCAGAGCCAGGAGCTGAGGTCTTTCAGCCAAGAAAATTTGCCGATTGATTCTTCTTTCCACAACTCTTGCTGACAGAGTCAGAAGGGTCTGTAGAGCCCAACAAACTGCCCTTGGGATAAGCTTACGGTAACACTTCTGCCAAGGCCTGGTGCATCGGTCCTACAACCTGCCCAAAAATCACCCACGAGGAGAGCTTTTCCCTTACCTGATAGGTCATCAGAAGGAACAGCATTCCTCCTCATCTCACACTTGTGTAACAGCCAAAGTATAGCCAGGCAAGGATGGACACTCAAAAATAAAGCTATGATTCCTCAGAGAGGAGGATGGTAAGTAATAGAAGTAGGTCCCAAACCACCAGAGTTGGGGGAGCGGACACGGGTATTTGGGGAGTGGTATTTAAAAAGCAACAAAAACCTACAACAGGGGTGGGGGTGGTGTAAGTTTTGCCTCCTGTGTTCTTCCCCAAGCTGAACCCCCTCCCTCTTGCTCTCAGCTGACACTGCTGCAAGGTCAGTCCACGGCTTACTCATCAATGTGACATGTGATCCCACCCATCACGGGCTGGTAAAGGACATGTTTGTTATTTATGTCCCTCGTGTTAAGTTGAGCATTAATCTCAGTCTTTTTCTGAGAGCCTGCCAACAGTACAAATATTTTTTCCAGTCATGTTTTTAAGTGTCTCCATAGACCTCTTGCTCCATCATCAAATGTATGTGGTCGGTAAATCCATGGCAACATTTGGGATAAGGTTATAAATCTTTAAAAATACTGTACCCACTGAAGTAAATAGGATTTTGTGCCAGACATCAATGGGAGCAGAATCAGTTCTTTCCTGGTTTCTAATCTAAGCCCATTATGCATCTCCAGTACATGTTTTCATTTACTCTAAATGTGTTGCAAATGAGTTACCTTAGGACGAGACGTTTATTTTAAGTCACAAAGTCACGTTGTCTCTTTCTAGCCAGCATCAGGTTTTTTTAGCTGGGAGGGAAATAATTAAAAACTATTTTAAGACTGTTCCATGCAGCCTTAGCCAATGCTTGGCTACCATCTAGCCTAGTTGGTTATTGGTGTTTTCTTTGGTTTTAAATAGTAAACAAATCCACTTTGTAAAGTAAAAAAACAATGCAACCAGTAGATAACTGCATTTCAAAGTTCTCTTTTGCCCTCCTCCCCCTTCCTGACTGCCATGATCACCATCACCAAGACAAGGCAGATGTACAGATGACTCGCTTGGTTTTCAGAACACCCTACATTTTGTCAGGAAGCGAGGTAGCGTTTTATTCAAATCCTCTACCAGACCTACAGCCAAAATTTAAACCATGTTTTTGCAATGTACTGTGAAGAATTATCCTGGCCTACAGCTATACTAAATGCTCTTATTTATTTAGTAATAAAAACTTGCAGCAAGGGGAAACCGACATTAAGACAAGTATCCTTGAAGACATTCCAGTAGGATTCAATGCATTAATAAAAAAATAAGCTTTTGACACCAGTGAAAGACATCCTAGTGTATTCATTTTCCAATACTAAGACTAATAGTTTAAACCTTCATTGGAAACAAGGCTCATTAAGGAAAACATTTAAAGTCTTCGTAGATAAGTCTAACATGATCCATGGTTTTACAGCATCCTTACAAATACCTCTTGGGTCATCATCTTGTACATCAGCTGAAGTGGTGCTGCCAGCATAGGTTACAAACTGAAGCCTGAGCTCTTCCCTGCCCTCTGAGGTTTTCAGGTTTATTTAGAAGAGATTTAAGCCCATGCTGTGGATCTAAAGCCTTCTGCCACATTCACTACCTGAAAAGCCAGGACCACACTCAGAGAATTCTTCACTACTGAATTCAGAACTTAATTCAGTTTTGCTATCAAAACATAATTTAAAAACAGCAACAAGCATTTTCAACTTCATTCCAGACACCCTGAAACATCACACCCATTTTCCCTTGCACAAACCACAGTCCAAGCCCTTCATCTTCCCATGAACCCCAGACTGATGCGAGGGGCAGGAGTGGTAGAAGGATTTCCAAGTACAAGGAACTCCCCCCACAGCACCTTCAACATCACACTTGCAGCAACCTTCTAGAGTGGCCAAGAGCTCATGACGCTATCTCCCTCCACCACTAGTGTTTCTGGGCAGGTAACCTGCTGTATTCTGGGAAGAGCTGGCTTTCCCCTTACCATGCACACATTACTGCTGCATCATGTAAGAAACAACTCCTGTCACTAGATGACCTGAGAACACAAGCCTTTCTGAAGCAATCAGCCCATTGCAAGGACATGCAGCTCTACCTCCCCCCACCCGGTCAGTCCTGGACACCCAGAAAGCACACTGTGCATGTGGGAGGCTCACAACAACTGTCTATGTTTCCAGTGAGGGGACTACCACATTTCAACACCTGGAACTGAAACACAGCTGGGTATTGCACAACGGTCAGTACCTTAAGTGAGATGCTACTAAAACCATCTCATTTAGTACTACTCAACCCATTTCTTGGCTCTCAACTTTAGTACTTTTCATCACCGTCATCTTCTACCTGGCAAGGCCATGGGGATCTCCTCAGACTACTAGAAGTCACTAACAGGACCACACCTATCAGAAGTGTTTCCAACATGAAAACCTAGCCAGGAACGAGGGGGTAGAAATCACAGAAGCAGAGAAGGAACCTTTTCTGGCAGGCTGGTTATAAGGCATTTCACAAGCAGGAACAGGTCTGACATATTTCTGAACGTGGCATGAACTTTTTGTTTTTGCAAAATCTGATTGGCCACAATGCCAAAACAAGCAATCTGCCACCTTTTATCCTGAACAGACAGCCAAAAGCAGAAATCAACATAAGGAACAGATTGTGAAACTACGTAAGCAGGAATTTTGCTGGTCATTCACTAGCAGCAAACATAGGTATTTGGTGTTGCAACACTGCGTGACCACCAAAACAGAAGTGCTTATGTATAGAAACAATTCCACATCAAAAATCGTGGCTGTGACACACCAGTCACATGGGTACTCCAGGCTCCTAGAAGTTGCCCGTGAAATCTGTGGCTTTGAAAGATACAGGTACGCATCAGCTCTGGTTTACAAAGACACTGCTCTCAGATTCCTGGGTAGCTGCAAGAAAAACAGGTTGTGAAAACACAGAACGGTCACTTACTTTTCCATCATGTTTAACGAACAAACAAACCAGAGATAGAGCCAGCTACACCAGGGTGAGGACTTGACCTATTTTTGTTTCTGGCCTGAAGGAGCTCAGTATGCTTCAACAAAATATTATTTGGCACCTTAAGGAATTAAATCACCCATTTCGTTGAACACTCAGAAGACGCTGAGCCTGATAGTCAGAGCTTGGGAGTTTAAGATGTTCAAGGGGCACACATTAAAAACCATCACAAATTCTTATCTCTTGTCCCAAGGAACTACAACTACAAGTATTCAAACCTGCAGCGAGAAAGAAGCCACTTTTATTTTTAAGAGTGCACATTACTAGGTAGTGAGTGATGTTATTTGCATTATGACAGCCTCAGAGCTGTAAAAAGAGCTATTAAGAATAACTGGAGGCCTCAACACCTCAGAAAAAATACCAACTGTCAACTTGCCAGATCTTTGTGCATCATACGGTGCCAATTGCATTTTTGCTTCCCTCACTGGGGACCAGTCCATCTCCAGAGGCAGAATAGTTTCCGATTACTCCGGACATGGGTCCTTGCCAGCACAGCATGGTAGGAGCAGCAGACTTCAAGGCAGTGGGAGGACCAACCATTTTCTCCACAGGGCAGAACAATCCCACAATGTTATGCACCATGGAGCAAATTTCTTAGTTGTCAAAAATGCATCATTAGTGAATTTAAGAAACTAAGCAGCAGGAAAGGTGTATTCAAGGCACTGAGGTCACAGTCTTCAAAAGACGTCTAATTAACTGGGAAGTTTTTTCCAGACAGTGCTGTTGTCCTCTGGTGCCCTCCTCATGACTGTGTGTGCTGCATACCTATGGTTGTCATTCCACCGATATAAACACCAGTATATTTTATTTTGTAGGAACACTGGCAAATCCTTCTTCAACATCCCCCCCTAAAACCACATCCTCTTTTGGCTGTAGGACAGCTCCTCACAAAGTCAATCTACAGCTTCACAAGCTAGCCAAATTAGAGCAAAGCCACTTATGACTACACACATTATAGATGTACATACATTACTACCCCAGGGTAGTTTAGACGTGACATTTGCACGAACTAATCCTATCAAGCCCAGACATCCAAAAGGAGCCCAACTCCACCAAGTAAGAGTCAAAGTACCTGGAAACATAGGACAGTTTTTCCTCTTCCTTGTCTCTCATCTATGCTCAGGGCATGAAATGAAGGCCCTCAATGAAGCAATTTTTCATTTTAAATTACTTTTCTTTCCTGCCAAAAGCACAATACAGTTATTTCTTCTCTTACATCTATGTGATATAGATCTCTTCTTTACTATTATCATTTAAGAAAATTACTGGAGAATAAAGGAGGAATTGCTCTCTTGACCACATCTTCTAAGGAGAAAGTTTTCCATTGGCATGTTCCTCACCTGCAATAAAAAGCTTCAAGAGACGGCAGAAAGAACAAAGGAAAGCAACCTGTCAGCCTAGCTGTACAAGACTCCTTTGGTCATCTGGAAAAGGTGGTTTGACTTCTTGGGTTTGTTTACCATAGGAAACGACCTTTTTCTCCTCCTTTGGTTTTGAGTTGGGTTTTTTTCATTCCTAGAAGCCTCTATGCATATCACAACCTGCAAGTTAACTGTGAGGCTAAAGAAAAGGTTACAAAGAGTGCATTTTGAGGGTAGAGCTTCAAGAAGCTACAATGGGTGTGCAAAAAGGCCAGTAGAGAAAGCAGTCCTACTGCGAGTGGAGGAGAGCGTCCCTTCACCTTAGCTAACCTTCACACAACAGTAGTTCAGCTGTCTCCAACAGGACCTTAACAGATGCAGGAGAGCCACTGGTGTAAACTCCTCTTATGGAGGAAAGCTGTCAACTTCTCACCTTCCTATATGTTTTGAGGACATCTGCCATGCAACAGAGAATTAATTCTTCTGCAGTTTCAGGACAGTCATGGGCAGGATGACCTCTCCATGGGTTAGCCCTCCTTCCCCTAAACCCTTGTGATGCTGAATTTCAAACCTAAAGGCTACCAAAGAAATGCAGTCAGAGGTACCATTAAACATGCAAACTGTCAGTTATAAAAGGAAGGGTGCAACTTGCTTAACCCCAGGAGATGGGCCAGGTCTATTTAATTGCATGGCTGTACACAGTCAAACTCCAAGACAAGGATTTCCTTGTTTGGAGCTTTAAAGTCTTCAGTGTTGCATGTGAACAAACTTCTATTCTTGAGACAAGTGTGTGCATATTGTCCCCAAAGTTTGGAAGACAGAAGCAACAACTTCATCCAACTTCATCAAAACAGCTCTGAGCAGAACAACGCTACATCTGAAGCAGTTTGGCTGGGATGCTTTCTGAAAAATTTTTTTTTGTGGCAACATATCTTCTGGAAAACATAAGCTCAGGGCATCCTGACTTCTGCAGAGTCTCACTTCTCCCCCTACAAATCCCCGTTGTTCTTGCAGGTGCTCAGCTCGTGACATCCATTGCAAGTGACAATGGGCAGACTAAGGAAACTATTGTGTCAGAGCTGCAACACACACAAGCATTTAAGTGCAGAGTTAAGGATTAAGGTTTAAACAGAAAGTGGTGGTTCTCCAGGCCCAAAAGCAGCTGGACAAATAGGCACAGAAAGGCTACCCCCACCCTGAGTGTGGTCACACAAGGGCACATGTCCATCAAGCACAAAAAACCTGCCCAACATTGGTTTTATCATATCACCAGGATCATGAGAGTTAAAGTCATGCCCATTTGACAGTAAAAGGAATTTTTAACTCCTAAAGGTCCCAGGTAATAATTTTAAGTCCCACTTTTTCCTCAAACTTTAAAATATATTGATGATTCCCACATGTTCTGATTTACTCATCTTTTAGAAAGGCAGAGAAAAGCATATAGATCTGGGATTTTTGCAGAAAGAGCCAGGAAAATTCAGGAATCAAAACACAATGCATAATTCCATCACGCCCCTTGTAAATGGCTACACAAAACAAATGCTTTAAACAGAGCTCAGACTTTGCAAATAAACTGTATGGCTGCAGTATTAAGAGTTGTTGCTAGTGATAGGTAAATATAAACAAATTGGTTAGCCTGCACTAGAAGTGATGCTCAGGCACTGAGAACCACCCGCAGCAGACACGTGCTTGTATCTGTAAACAGAAGGGTACCAAGGGCAGCCCCTGCCTTCCTGTGTGGACTCTACAGACAGGAAAAAGAGTAAAGCAACCACCACATTCTTAGTGAGACAGAAACTGCATCTCATTACATTTAATTAGATGAGGCTCTCTGCCTGACTGTGGTGTGAACCATGGTGGAGATGGATGACAGAGAATGAGGTCTCTCAGTCATATGAAAATCATTCTCCTGAACATGACCCAGTCCAAGGAGCAAACCAGTGTTTGGTAACATTGCTGTCTCCTAAGTCTGTGATACTGGACTGTTCCTGAAGCAGCTGGAAAACAGTGTTTATGCTCATGTTGAACATGCCTTACTGTTTTGCATGAAAAGGGAGAGGATGAAGCATCACACAGCTACTATTAACACTGCTACACCCAGCACATAACTTGGTCCCAAGCTCCCAAATATTCAGTTTTAGGAATACTTGGCTATGGCAGTATACATGGGTGTTCAGAACTGTCTCTAAGTTCTGGCAATGTAACAAAATCCTAGATCTGTTTATTACACAGATTTTTCTCTTTCCACTCATACAAAAAAGCAGCATCAGGAATGTGACAGACACTTGTTTCAATAATTAAAATGACACCTCAGTTACGTTGGGAACAAGTCCTACACAAGGTCACAGCAACATCTTGTCACTAGAAAATACTATATGTGAGGGATCAGCTCCATATGGAAACCCTTCTGTAAATGCCCAAACCTTGCCCACCTACCTCTTCTGACCCAAGGGAGAACCACTTGAGAGTCCGTCCCCACAACAACATGAAGAAAGGGCCCATGCAATCACAGGCATTCAGACAAAAGCTTCCTAACCCTCAGGCACATCACAGTGGGGTCCTGGGGCTCACTGTATGGTTTTGCAAGCACACATTCGAAAAATCACTTCAATGACATTAGATGCCAAGCAGCCCCTGATGGTGCTGAGGCAATTCAGCTCAGACCTTTGCTTGGACAGGAGGCAGGGAAGAACCCCCCATATCCAGCCCTGAGCAGAAGGCAAAATTTGCACTGACAAAAGTAAGCAAGACAGCAGCAGGATACACTTACACCCCGATGCCAGCAGTGTTTTCAGAGAGGATTTTCAGCTGGCTGAAAGGGTTTTCCTCAATGCCAGCTAGCCAGTGCTCCCAGGCATACAAGGGCAGCTACTCAAAACAAGCTAAAGTCTCTTGGGTGGCCCAAATGCTTTTGTCAAAGCAAAGAACTTGGTAACAAACAGCTCATAGGTAAAAGGACACAGTCTCTCTGATTTCTTGATTAACGCTTCTTCTAAGACCTTTCTGCGAAGCCTCTTTTACTCAGATTTGGTTTATTTGGTTTTAAATCCCTTATGAGCTCTCCTAGATCCCCCTCTGCAGTTACCTTTGGTCTTTCAATTTTTTTCCATTTCTTCAAAGTATAGTCAGCCCTTTTCTTTCACTTTCTATTCCACATGTCCCAATTACCTATTTAAACAATATCTTAAGAAATTTGATCTACTAGAGGGGAAAAAAAACCCCACAAACAGAGGAGTAAAACTCAGACATTGCAGAGAGTAACTTGACACATAAGCAATATTTTAAATTCTTTGCCTTATGAAGTTTAAAAAAAAAGAAAATGGAAGCTGTGTTTTCTGGAGAACTGCATCCATTAAGATATAAACTCAAACTCCTCTTTATGCTCCCTCCAGAGAGGGCCAACGACTCCAAGTAACCCGAGGGGCTGACTTGCCTGAAGCCCACAGACCCACCTGTCCGTTTTCCAGCTAAGGTCACATGTAAAAAATAAAAGGTGTGATAGTTTTGGTTGTTCATGCATTTGTTTCAGAAGCCTTTAGGATCAGATTTAGGGGCTGTCTTGGTAGCACATATCTGAAATGAGAGCTTATTTCGAGGACTGAGCAAATAGATTTGAACAGGAGCAAGAAAGAGTTCAGACTGTTTGGTCCTTCCAGCTGCAAAATTCCCACTTTTACACAATGACACCCCTTTTCCAGATGTTGCCACTATCCCATGCCCAGAAACCTGGAAACTGCCAGAGATCCTAGTAAGCCAAAAAAAGGTGCATCTGGGGAGGGTGGGGATGAAAGGTGCGCTAGCAACAAGCACGAAGATAGGAATAAGATTGAGATCACCAAGTTCAGCACTGCTTAGGTGTGTATTTAAAGCAAAAGTGAGAAAGGTCCACAACAAAAGGAAAAGAGTGGGAAAGCAATGGAAATAAACTAAGTGAGGAATAGAACCTACAGCATGAGCAGGCTTACAGCACGGGTCTCAAGAATAGTGAGGGAGTTTGCAAACACGGAGTAAGAAGGAAAAGCTACACTTTTCATTACTACAAAAGCAAAGGAAGTGATATGTGGCTAACGAATCACCTCTAGTTTCTCTTAATAAAGAGAGGGAATTGTTACCACAGATGGTATTTCATATGATACAACAAAGCAGAAACCCATATTTTTTAGTTTAGTCTGCCACTCTAGAAGTGCAGAGGAACTGGGAGGGGAGAGAATTTGTTTGTCATAGAGGCCCCGCTATTAGCAGTAAATAACCAAGTATGAACATATTTCCCTTGTAGTTTTCATTGGAGCACTTTTCCCTGATAAAGCCACTATTATACTCAGGATAGTTTAGAATATGTTCGTAACACCAAAGTTGTTCGTTCCCACAAGCAATGCTACGAGTGTGGAATTTTTCCTGCTCCTGGCAGTGACATTTTCTTGGCTTCTTCCTCTGGGAAAAATATTTAGGGAACAACTTCCCTTTAGTGCAATATATATAGACCCACTTGAGTTATTTGATAAAGTTCATTGTGCTGTGCTGCATTTTCACTTTCCTTAGTTCATGAAGAGTCTCAGACTTAGCACTCTCGATGTTACCGTTGAGCAAAGAGGGCAAATTCAGCCACATCAGAGCTCATAAAGCTCTGTCACCCACTTTGCATTCATTTTGAAAATTCATCTTCCATTGAGTTTCTAACAACCACCACCACTACCAGAAACAGGGAAGCGATGAGAAGTCGCCTTCTGTGTAACGAGGTTGTCTTTTTCTTAAATAGCAGAGCACCATCGCTTTCCAGGAAGACTCTGGAGCTTTCCAATACAACAAATTATCTTCTGTTCCATAGCAAAACACCTCATTTATGACTACTAAACAGAACTGGATTTGAATAAGATTCTACTAAACTTTTTCATATCTTTCTTAAAGAGCAATGTGGAAAGTAAATCACAGCTCTCTGGAGATTAATCTATGTCATCTAAATTCTATGTGTTTAGCAATACTGCAGTTCAACAGGACTTGTACAACTACAAAACTATGTTCAAACAAACGTTTTAGCATCATCCAGATCCCTGCTTTATGACAAAACATATCTTTTCCCTTCCATATCAACAGGACTACAATTGCAGACCAGCATTATTAATTGAGAATTCTGGCAATTTTTGTAATTCCTTTTAATATAAGATTTCGTTCTGTAATAACTCAAGTTCTCTAGGAAAAAAAGAATCTACCACTTTTCTAAGAAACACCATTTTCTGGTTTCGCTGTGCATTTCACTAAACCACCGATGAACACCTGCTCCCAACTGCAACCATGTGAAGTATTGTGGGTATGCAGGCAAGACAGATAACATCCAGAAAACCAACAGGACACCCCTACTGAAACACCGCTCTCCGATCTCTGAGGTAATTTGTTGAAAATAATTCAAGCTGATTAGTTTTGAACAGCAGCATCGCACAGATTAGTATCACCATCCACTAACCATCCCAAACCAGAGACTTCCCTTACCCCAAATGGTGGATATGAAGCAGCAGCAGCAGCAGAGGCAACACTCACTGCGGGAGGTGGTATTCCTGAAGAAGAAGGTGGGAAC
The DNA here is from genome assembly GCA_013400835.1 of Zapornia atra. NCBI lineage: Eukaryota > Metazoa > Chordata > Aves > Gruiformes > Rallidae > Zapornia > Zapornia atra. The sequence continues at coordinate 85,148 of VZTU01022893.1, forward strand.
AGACCCAAGGCATTCAGATTTAATCCAGGAATTAAATGTGCTTGAAGCTGCAATGGCAGAAGAGTTAAGATTTACAATCCTGGTTATTAACTTTAATCAAAATCCTAGTTGGCACAGGTTATTAACCTTTAGAAGATGTCAGGATGTTATTTTAAAAAAAATTCTATTGCCCCAAGGACTCTGCTTCAGAACCATTTTTCAGACATACCCACAGAGCAATAACATGAAAAACACATAGTAGGAAAGGCAGCTAGGAATCGCTTTCTACAGCTTTATCAGTGAAACATGACCAACTTTATAGCAAAAAGTTCAAGTAATAATATAATTTGCTTTCAGAGTTAATAAAATTATCAGAAAGATAACAACATAATTTTGGCAGCCTATAGAAACAGAGAAAGCCCATGCAGAAGCCCTGACTTCTCATACACTGCGTGTATACACCACAGTACAACCTTGTCCTCCCTCCCATATCCTTTCCCTCCCATGCCTTGGAAAAAATGAAGAAATGCCCAGTGTTTGCTGGGAAAGCATTAACTGTGAAGTTGCTTGTCCCTTACTTGACCACACCTGAGGAAAGCGGCAGCCCTCAGCTACACACAGACACACTCTCAGGCCATCAAGATAAGCCAATCATGACACACCCAAAAAAAAAAGCCCCAAAACTTCAATGACTAAAAAAACCCACCCTAATAATCACTAAAAACTAAACCTGAAATCCATCCAGTAACAGAGGTTCTTTTCTGCACCTTTGCCAAACGCAGAGCAGCCTCAAGCTCGCCCCATGCTCACACTACGTGAAGCAAAAATGTGCCACTATAAAATACTTCACTGTGTCTTTGTGTGTAGTTTGTGTCCTGCAATCCACTTACAGTACGGGAGGAAGGGGGGAAGCAGCAAGAGTATTCTCTCCAGCTGGCAGGAAAACCATTGCAAACAGAAAATCAGAGACTATTGTAAACTGGGGAAAAAAATTCCTAGCCTGACTCTAGACCACAAGAATTAGATGCACTCACAAAACTCTCTTCTTAGTTTATCAAAAATCTAAATCATTTCTCAATATGCATTAGTAATACTTTGGCAAACTAATAAGGTGTGTTGTTTTTGTAAGAACCAATCATACTTGAATAACTAAATACCTTTATCATCTATGTCAAGAAAAACCTTAACAGAGCCTACTTAAATAACTTAAGGCAGGAGAGATCCTTCTTCCATATGTTGCTGTGTTTTTAGCATGAAGAGACTGGGAATTGCTACTTTAAGAAACAAATGTGTACAAGCTAGAGCACATAAACCACAATAGTATGCAGACATGCATACCTTTAGGGTTTTGCAACAAGAAAAATGTGAAAAGCCCATTCATTTCCTCAACCTAAATAAATTTTTCAGTTCCCCTACTCAAAACAAACCAAAAAAAAAATCTTTCATTAAAATAGCATACATACATATAAAAACCTCACTCAAACCCCAAATTAAAGAGGCAACAGAGATTGCGACAGGAAAATTCTGCTGGGATATTAGGAAAGAAATTTGCACTATGAGAGCAGTGATATGGGGCACAGGCTGCCCAAACAGACTGCGGACTTTCTACCCATGGACATGTTAAAGAGGGGGCAAGTCCCTACACCACCCCATTTAACTTAGAAGCAAGCCCTATATTGGGCCCAGCGACCTCCAGAGGTCCCTCACACACAAATCTTTCCATGGTTCAAGTTCCAGAAAGGGCTTGTGCCACAAGCCAACTCACATTCATAGCAGCAATGTCATTTTCATAGGACTCCCTGATTTTCTTCATGATTTCTTCCTCAGCCTTGGCACAAGTTTCAATACTGCCTTTAACTGTAATGGTCCTTTCCGGATTATAGAGTGTCAAGTCCTGCAATCTACAAATGAAACAGAATCATGGTTAATTAGTGAACAGCAGAGGGTAATCCAGGCTTATCATTCGAGTGCGATGACATCCGAGCGTGTCAAGTCTGCCCTCCAAAGAGCGTAGTATCAATCATAACAGAGCTCAAACACAGTTCTCTGAGAATCTGGAGAAACTCTGTCCTTACAGCAAATGCAACCACCACCACCGCAGCAAGGTTTGGCATCAGATGGTTGAGACGTACTTAGGTGCAACACAAGATGGAAAGGATCAGGCCCTGTAGGAACACGAGCCGCACAACAGTGCGGCACCGTTCAGCTTCACTCTCCACACCAGCCCTACCCGAGAGAGGGCTTCAGGCATTTTAGACATCCCAGAAACACAGACCATAAGAAACTTTTTTTCCTTGAGAAAAATAGTGGATTCCTTAAGGAAGAAGGAGGGAAAGCCCAACCCTCAGTGAAACTGCAGGAGAGCCTCCAAATCCTCACAACGGGAAAACAACTGTGTGCAAGTCAACATTTGCTGCGAAACACTAGTAACTCCTCTGGGAAAATGAAAGGGTTACAGCATTAAACTAGAGCTCTGTTAGGTAACAAATGCTGACCTACTGCAGTAGAATGGAAAGAGACAACTGTGAAACCATGGCATATCCATGTACTGAGAAAAAGTGAGCTGAAGGGGTGAAGACAAAAATAAGTCAGAGCAGGATGCAGGAAGGGTGAGGAAGCCCATGGCAGGAAGGAGAGAGGAAGAAGCATGCAAGGCTTGCTTTCTTGCACAGCAGGCAGCATGGCAACCTGCGCATCTCCATTAAGCAGCGGCAAGCATGAAATGCATCCACAAAGCAATCCATAAGTTTCCAGTGTGCGAGCACTGAGTTACTGCTTCAGGAAGGAAAGTGGTGGAAAATGCCCCAAAGAGGAGAGGAAACACTTTCCCAAAACAGCTGCCTTACTTTAACTTTATGGACAAGCTTACCAAAAAGCCTAAATGAAGAGATCAGGAGAAAGACTAATTAGACAAAGCAGAATCAACAGGCATATATGCTCTCTTTATGTAGCGATTAAACCAGGTGACTTCATGGGGCTATTTCAGGCATAGCATGACAAGTATAATCCTGAGGCCAAGATTTTAATGCAAATAAACCATTAACTTGCTAAATTAAAAAAAAACCCCAAACCTCTGCAAGTGTTTACAGACAGTGTGTTATTTGTGTCATCATCTATAAAGACATGTTGGTTTCACGGAATGAAGACCATTATCCCATTTACCCTATTCATGCCTTTTTCCCCCTTTAAGAAATAGCATTAACTGTCCGTACTGTTTGCAAACACACTGTTTATGCCAACACATTTAAGAAAACATGCTGGCCTTACAAAACCTATTCTTGAAATGCACTTATATGAGGGCTTTTTCTCCAATTGATTGGCTCCTCTTCCTCAGACAAATTCCATAAAAATTTACATACCTTCAGGAAGGTCTCAGGTTCTTTCACCCAGTTTTGAACTGCCTCTTTTTGAGGAACCTCATTCAATCATAGCTTCCTTGCCTTCATCTGAGCTATTTTCTGCAGTACATTGAGTTGTCTCCTGCATGTATTCACACCTCATTCACACCTCTTCATGTGTCTCCCAAAACCTTCTCCCTTTCCTAAGTCTAAAAGCCTTACTCTCACCCTTTCTGGCTAAAGCCTAAATCCAGAATGCCCTCAAATGCTTGAAAGTTCACACCAGGGTATTCATTATTCAGAAAGGGATGTTCTCTGAAGATATTACTCCAGGGTAAAACTACTTTTAACAGCCAAGCTTCTACAGAGATATTGATCTAATCAGTGATTTGCAGTGAAAATGAAAACTCGGGTTTAATCTCAGCTAAAATTTGCACATCTCAGTTACCATTACAAACCCACAGACCAAAAGATCTTTGAAGCAGACCAGTCAATGTATTTCAGTTTGGCTGCAGGTGGTCAAGAGGAACAGAACTGCCACTAGAAATACTCTTTTTAATTATTCATTTGCTTTACTTCCTTCCCTCTTGTTCAGAAACTAACACATCACTAGTTTCACTCATTTTCAGGCATAGCTCAGAACTGGTCCAGGCTTATATAGATTCAAATACTCATCATTGCTTAAGGTATCAGTAGTAAAAAATAAACCCACGACACTTAAAATATAGTCTAACACAGGCTCCACATAGCCTATGTTATTTTTGTCTCTCTTGACTGAGTTTACAATGAAGACTCAACTGTTTTTGTTAAATTTAACTGGGCTTAAGTAAGGGTTTATCCAAGTCATGGAAGGGCCTTTGAACAATTTATCTCTCGGTCTTCGAAACAGGCATAGAGTTTTTGGAAAACCTGTGTAAAACCTGAAGGTACCGCAGCGCCATTGCTATGGGAGGCATCTCACCAGGGGATAAGGCCCCCCAAAACTTACGGAGATATCGTGATTTTAGTGTCTGTGTCCTGCTCGATTTTCTTCAGGTTTCTTCCTTCTTTGCCAATAAGTCGCCCAACAAAGTTGTTATGTGCCAATATCTTCAAGGGAATTTCTTCTGTGCTGTAATGGAGGTTATACCCAGTGAGACTTTTGGAGACCAGAGTGGAAGTTCTTATACTCCTTACAGATAAGTTTTATTTCCATAGAAATGCCTACAACTCCTGTTCACTTAAACACGTTCATACTCGATGCAGAACAAGCCCAAGTGCAACACACATTCCAGCACTATCATCTAAAGCTCTACTGTAACATACCTAAATAAAACTCAGACTGAAGCAGCAAGAGCTTTTGGGAAGGAAGAAATATACCTTCAAGCTTTTAGTGAGAGCTCACAACTTGTTATGCTCAGTCTGATTAAAAGCCATTAGTTGCTCAGACTTCAGTATTTGCTCCAGATCACCACAAAAATCGCAGCCAGACAATGGCTGAAAATGTAGATGTGTGCTGGGGCTAATTAAGTAGTGTGTCCTGAAAGGAAAAAAGTCTTGGTAGTTTCTTTATCTACTTAAATATGGATAATGGCAAGAAATTTTCACTTGTTAACATTTAAAGATGTAGCCTTTAAAAACCAGAGTCAACAAGAATTCAGAATTTTGAATGCTTCCACAATGAAAAGCCTTCTATACTCACAATTTAGTATCTTGAGCTTCCTTTTGCATGATCTCCATAATAATTTTACAAGCCGTTGAGCAGCCTTCAGGAGTTGAGTGGATGGTAATTGGTTTCTCAGCAGCACCTGCATTCTCTTTACGATGAATATCAATTCTTGAAAAGTAAGAAAAAGCCCTAAGTGTAACCATGCACTGTGCCATAAGCCTTGCACACTTCCAACTCTCATAAAACTCATTTATTTTGAGCTAACACTGACGGCATTTAAGTGGTTTAATTTTGCAACATATATAACTGCTTAAACATCTCCTAAATACTATTTTTGTTTGTTATAAAGAGTCTCTCCTATTTTAATTTTACCACCTAAACCCCATCTTTCTGGATGCTGGGAGCTCCTTTCCTCATTAAACTCAACATCAAGATATTCAGGGGAGTTGTTAGATAGACAAACTGTAGTAAACAGACTGAAGACAACATATAATCAAGCTTTCACAATATTCTTATCGCCAACCTATCACTCCACTAACAACTACTAAAATTTGTCCTGACATTACCTTTCTTCTGGATCCACTCTCTACCAATGTAAAACTTAGTGTACACCATGGTTTACTTAGCAGTAGAGTTTAACAAAAACAAATGGTAACGTACTCTTTCCACCTGTTTTTTGCTTCCTCCTCTCTCCCCTGAATTATGGCTGTTTCCAAACTTTAAGCACCAATACTTTCTGATAAGGACCTTTATTTTTCCAGTTCTTTCTGATATTGAAAATTCATTTTGTTTCACTACACAGCACTTTGTAAGGAGCCCATGGCAATCCTTGGTGCAACTGGAAGGAGATTACGTTTCTTTTTTGAGAATAATTTTTTCATTGGCTTGAGGATTAAAGACACATATCTGTAAAGTTAGCAACCTGTGATTATATCTGCTCTATCCAACCCTCTTAAGAGATAAAAGCTTGCTTTATGCCAATCTTCCAGAATTTTTACAGTCTGAGAATTAGACCTTTTATATATCACCTGAAAAATTAGTTACCCATAGGCAAACTACAACCAAGTCTTGTTGGGACACCACAAATCTCTTAAACCTGGTGCTGTTAAACACAGCAAATAGTCTCCTGGGTTACAACATGCTAATGAGAGGTTGGAAGGAGCATCATGATAATCGGGGGAGGCCTGTTTATTAAGGGGGAGGTATAATTAGAGAGGACTCCCTTACCCTCATTAACTACTCTCAAAGCTGAAGCCACCCACCCTCATAGCTCCCCCCTCCTCTCCCCCATCCAGCTCATTCCCAGGTCCTGCCTGCTGTAACTACAGAGCTGGAGGCTCATACCAGTGTACCGCTGAAGGCAGCGTCTCGCTCTCTTTACTCCTAGGGGTATCCTGCAAGAATTCTTTGAGTATGATCCCCACCTGCCTCTGCATCTGTGCTGAACACTTCCTTTCGTAGAGGGATTTAACACCCAGTGAACACAATCTCCTCCAGCATCTCTAGACCTTAGTGCTCTAAGCTTCTCAGGTCACCCCCAGCAGCTTGCTTGTTGCCTCCTGTGCATTCCCTTAATCTATGTTTTGGTGTTGACTATAACTTGATAGCAACAAATGTGTTCACCAGAAATAAGTGGGGGTGAGGTGTAAGGAGTAGCGAGGGGACATGGGAAGGTGGTTTTCTTTAATTTTTTTCCTTCCTTTCTCCCCCCTCACACCCCTTGAAATGAATATATTTATAAATCCTAAATATTCCCTAAATTAAACTGAAGTTAGAATAAATACTTTAAAACTTGGATATGTCACCACACTGACTGTATGTCCCACAGACCAACAAATTACAGCTCTTTTGATCACACTTTGAGCTCAAACTTCTTAATACATCTGTAAGCAAGCTCTCCAGCATCAAACACCATCCTACTAGCACTGCCTAATTTATTTCCTTTTTTTTTAAAAAAAAAAAAAGGGAGAAACAGCCTGTATTTCAACATGTGTCAAGGAGAGAATTCAGTCCTTAAAAAGCCCTGCAAAAGATTTCCTATTCTGTTTTCTTTGTTTGCTTCCTTTTGTAAAAATCACTTACTTGGACTGTGTCTGCTTTGTGATGTTTCTGATCGTTGCTCCTTCTTTCCCAATAATGGCTCCTACAAACTGTGTGGGCACCAGCATCCTTAGAGGGACATCCGACTGTGGTTTCTGCCTTGTGGTTGCGCCAGGTGACCCTTGCCTTGGAGGACCCCTCTGTCCAAATCCCCGTCTTCCCTGGGGATGTTGTTGCGGAGGTTGCTGGGCTGCCATTTCATCAGGGATGTATGCAACTTTCAAGGAATAGTTCTCAAGCTGAAACCCATTCAGTTTTTCTATTGCTCTGTTTGTTTGCAAAGGGGAGGAGAGAGAAGGGAAGAAAAAAAAAGAAACCACAATCACATGCAGGGCCTTATGAAATGACAAGTCATCTGATATAGACTTGTTCTTTCTAAATCGCATGACAAAGCTGAAAACTGGTTCCAAGATGAAAAGTTACATTCAAAAGTCTTCAGTCAAGATTGATTACACAACTTTTTTCCTTTTTAAGTCACCATATTAAGGACTACAAGTTAGTTCTTGCTTGCTTCAGGCTTCTGTATGTTTTAAAGGTTTTGCTGGTGCAACCCTATCAGCAAAACCTCACGGGAGACAGAGCTTATAGACTCAAAAGCATTCTTTTGCCTGATTTAATTTAAATCAGTTTCCCAAACAAAATTAAAGCTACACCAGAGGGAAAACTTTTTAGCTGCTATCACAGCACCTTCATTTAGGGTTTTTGCCAGCACAGCCATTTGGCTGGAGTTTTTTTTACAATAACTGACAGTTATGACAGAAAAGAAGAAAAAAAAAGAGATATGAAAGAGTTCCTGGTTCATTCTCATCAGGAAAGAACGTGTTCAGAGCCAGACAGTGGTATTTCAGAAACCACAGCAGGCCACAATAGCACCTTGCAACTTACCAACTAGTCACACTGTAAGGAGATTTAAGTTAACCAGAAAATTAAAGCCAACACATCCGCTACTGTCCATAGATGCAAAGGTGTTAGAAGACATTTAAACAGAATATAAGGTTCTGCTGTGCTTTTAGGCAAAGCAGAGCCCTCTGTTAAATGCCACAGGCAGACACTGCCCAAACACACACAGTGCACTCACACCATGATCCGTCACACAGAATGAATCACCCGATCGCCCATCCATCTCTCTCTGTCCAGACCCTCTTTCTAACCAAGTTGGGCCCAAGTTTGCAAGTCAACCTAACCTGCTGGTCTCCTCCTTTTCAGAGGGAACACAACCCTAAACTTAAAAGTGATAGATTTCTGGAGGGTATTAGTTCTTCCACTCACAGAGTAGAGTCAATACAATTAAAGATCCAGGAAACAGTAGGAATAACTAAGCTACATGCAGCACGCTGGCAAGCTAGCGGTATAAAATGAACATGTGTACCCAAGAAAGGCATTTCAAGTTTCACTACATGAGGCACATTATTTAGATTATCAGTGATATATATTGGTATCACTGAAGAATGCACTGATCTGAGGCAGTTGGTAAGGGCCAGCCTTAACCTTGGATCAAAGATCACTGACAGATTTTGTTTAAAGACAAAATTTAAATTAAAAACAGTAGTGGGAGATAGGAGGTTTCTGTCTCATAATAAAGATCCCATCATCATTTTCATTCAATTCCAGTGAGGAACAAGATCTGAAATTCAGAAGTTTAATCCAGCCCCTCCATTCATGCACATCTGCAGACAGTTACTGCCAGTATACCAAATACTACCCTCAGCAACACTTTTACTCCTACGTCTACTGCAGAGATAAAGGATGATGCTAGCCAATCGCCTAAATTTTCAAGGGTAGCCAGTGAAGAGTGCTGTACATCTCCCATGTGTCCTATTTGACAGTCTGTGTCTCAAGCAGGTCTGCAGGTAAGAAGTGGTATAGAGGTACTGAGGATAACCTCATCTCCCAGGGGTTTAACAAGCATCCTTTAAACACTCCAGTCAGACAGTAAAGAACTAAAGAGCTAAAACAACTTATTTGTGTCTTTGGAGCAGTGTTTAATAAGGGTGGGTAATAAATAAGGCCTAAGGCAATGCCAATGAACAAGGAAAGCAAAATATCGAATAACTGATCACTGCTCATTAACTACTTCTGTTCACCAAATGAGACACGGGTCCTTTTGGGAGCAGGGCAAGAGTACAATTGCTCCCATAACAGAAGAATCCCCTGCAGCATATGCCAAAAGAGAGCTGGATTAAAATTTGCCAAGGCTATTTCACCTTCATCTTTACTCCAGACTTGTAAGAGCATTTTATTGCACAGAAAACTACATTTTACAAAACAGTAAGAGCAGTGAGCAGCCAGACCGGTGAAGCTTGTGTTTCTATGGATTTGTGTCTCAAATTTTAGTTTCTGCATAGATTTCCAATGCCTGAAAGGCATTTCACTAAAGTCTAAGTTCTTGTTGGTGGCATTTGCAATCTGAGACCTCTTTCTGGGTTGAGTTTTACTGAAGTCAGCCACAAAGCTGAATTTCTACCAGGGAGGCAAACAGCACCAGCAGAGCAGTTGCAGGAGCCTGTTTCTTTTGGAATCAAACCTCAAGATCTTGGAGAAATGAGCACCAACAATTTCATGAACGCATTGGTAGACTCTGGACTGACATCCATCCCAACAGAATTTCCTTCCATGCATTCATTTGACAAGTTCAGACATTACTTCTTACGCAAAATGCTTCAATCTCCTCTGGCTTTAAAACACCTCAGACCAGAATCCCAGCACTAAAGCAAAACCTTACGTTAAATCAGTGCACGAGACTTCTTGCTCTTCCTTAGAGGTGGTAAGGGAGGAAAAGACTTGGCCTTTTGTTTGCAACCAAGCTACATACCTATCATGTTTTCACAACAAACATTACACAGCAACTGGCATATATATGCATGCATGTATATATGTGTGTGTACACCATACTTTTCCTGGAAAGGTTAGATTTTTTTGTCTACTTAAGAACAATTTATAAATTGCTAATTAGTTCTATATGATTATAAATACCCTAAAGTTCATATGCCATTGTGGAAATCGATTATGCCAGCAGTGGACAATCCCTTGCCACCAGAGCCATATGATAACATGGAAAAATAACAAGCTAAAAAATATCGGGCGGGTTGTTATTGAGCAAGTATTTGAAGGTAAGCCTGCTTTACAATTCAGTTCTCATGTAAGATACCAGGAATGCTACAGTATCTCTAGTACTGTATACTAGATTCTCTAGTATACTAGAGATACCACAGTTAGTATCACTGCTTTAAATTAATCTAGATGTTTACACAGAACTACTTTAAAATAACTAATTCACTCTAAATCAGAGTTCTCCACATTTTATAGGCTGACTTGTTTTATAGTGTGACTTGTTAAAGTGATGAGAATTCAGAAGAGCCTGTAATTAAACACTGCTCTCCCAAGGCTTTTGTGGAACTGATGTTTCCTAGGTAGGTGGTCCCACATTCTGCACTGATTTAGATACACACAGGGGAACGCCAAGATAACTAATTTTCAGCTGTTCAGCAAATCTACAATCCTGGTGTAAAAGGCACAAGCCCACAGCTTTTGAAAGGTCATTTTGACTTTTGAGCTTGGCCTTTGCATCCCAACATTTGACAGTTTTCACTACTTTTTGAAAGTATTGTGATACATCTTTTATCTAACAGTTCTGAACTAATTTCTAATCAATTCTGCGGCACAAGACATAGGCCTGGAATCAGGTGAGGTGATGGCTCAGCAATCCTTCAGCACCATAAGAGGCCAAATATTTTGGAGGTATTGCTTGGGGTATTGCTTCAGGAGAGAAGGTCTTACAAAGATCCTGTAAAACATCAGCAAGGACAGCCCTTGTTATCAGGAGAGCCATCCCTACTCCCTGGAAAAGCCTGAGCCTCAGAGAAAAGCAAGTTACTGGTTCTTCATAGCACTGGTGGCACCTGCTTCAAATCAACTAAATGGACTAAACAGTGTGAGTATGTGTTTTACAAAAGGAGCAGAATGCCTGATCACCTCAAACTCAAGTCCAAACCACAGCAGCACCACACCTCTGCCTTTCCACAACAGCTTCTGCCTTCCTAAACAGGCCTGGGGGCGTCCTTCCATGACCACAAGTAACTCAAGTTCACCTCTGACAGAGAGCACTACCAGTACCTACTAAATCAACCCACAAACCATCTTTTACATAAAGACTAAGAGCCTTAAGAGTCACTTAATGGGGAAAAAAATGGAGAAAAATTCAGTAGACCTCCTCATTAAGAGATGCCCTCCTCCCTCATGTCATCTTAAAAAATTAGTGTTTAGTGGAAATGGAAAATGTGTCCATTTCATATATTAGCAAGACCTAGTATGCAGGAATCTGATAGCATAGCTCAGGCTTTTTTATAAACCAGATTCATTAAGACTGCAGCAACTACTACCCATGCTCTGTTATGATGTATGGTAGCCCTGGCTTAAGCTCTTGTGACACCTGCTCAGAAGTAAGGATCCCCACATAAAAATGAAACCTTTAAACAAATATTTTGTAAATTAGTCACCTGAGTTTTTCCCATCAAAATGGCATCTCACCGCTGTCCTCTCATGAGCTGCCTAGGAGAGGATGTTTGCCCAGCCTTCACCCTTCTGATACTAGTGGAGGCTAAACATCCTTGAAAAATTAATACAGTAAAAGCACCAGGTCTTGTGCTGGAAATCATTCATCCATTGATAGCATGATGACACTAAGCACTAGATGGAGAACAAATTTCACTCCCACATGCAGCTTGTACGTACACCACCTTTCTTTTTTTCCCCCTCCCTGAACAACTACATTTGCATACTGAGAAGACAGATATACATGGTAATTTTCCTTTGGCTTAATTTTTTTTTCCCATTTAATAAAAAGGTGTTTTCATTAGAATTTTTGAAAAAACAAAGCAAAAAATAAACCTAAGCTTATAATTATACACCATTGAATTTTCAGTATTATTGTTCCTATGGCAACATTAGCCCTGACCCATAATGGCATGTAAAAGTCTGAGTTAACGTGAACTCTTATTCATTCATCAAGGATACGTGTTGCGTGCACATACTACAGCTTTGTGCTTCATTGAAAAGGGAAAAATATAATCATCTTTTTGCAAGTATTCTAATCAAAAGGTGACCATTAGTGTCTTCACTCTCAAAGTAATATGCTTACTCATATCTGCAAAGACTTGCTGCTATGCTTGAACTCCTCACATTGCAGCCCGCATTAAAAATACACCATCAGTTACAAGACACAACTGACACACATACCTACTTCCTGAGCTCAAAAAAGAGATTAAAAAAACAAACACCTAACACCATACAAATAACAATATACTTCCACTCCAAGTACATGAGGCCAACCTCGTGCAAAATTTCCCTTCCAAATACCTGGGTAGAGCTAAATCCTGTAGCACACACTAGATGCCTACACACTGAAGGGTTTTAGTGAGAGAAAGAGGAGGTGGTGTAATTTTTGAAGGTAGCAGCTATAATTTAGGTGGCAGCATGTCATGGTCAGCATCATCCTGCTGGCTGCAGTCAGGGATGGATATTGGGAAAAGAGCGGGTACCCTCTGGCAAGCAGGTCTCAAGCTGCAGCTGGGGGGTTGTTCAACCTGAACTGCTGACTAACTCCCTTGGCCCAAGTGCATGCAGGAAAGGAATGGAAGAATGGGGTCACAGAGGTGCCCTGGCTGTCCCAGCCTTCTCCTTGCTACCCACAGAGAGAGGGGTGGTTTTCCCAGGCCCATGCATAGCTCTGTGCTTGCCCTAACACCTCTCCACAAACCTACCGAGCTTCCCACAAGTACTTTACCTGCCATCCTGGCTCCCCTGCTCTGGCTACAACGACAAGGAGCAGCATCCTGCTCTTTCTGCAAATGCAGTCTTGTGCCTGCCCAGCTAGGAAAGAGAAGCTTCACTACAGCAGGTCAGAGCTACAGACCTCCATTCCAACTAGAAGTCAATAACTGTGCACATCTCAGATGTTGGGTGCTGTGTGTTCTGTCCAAGACACTTTTTGCAACAGGACTGCAGCATCCTTCACCAATTTCAGTTTCCAAGTTAATTTTGGACAAAGCCTCGTATTGAATACCCTGCAACTGTAGTACCAGCCTAGGGGAAACAAAAACCCCCTCAAACCTCTGCCACAAAAATAGACTTGCAACACAGAAGTAGACTCAAGTTTTCCAGCTGGAACCAAAGCTTCTGTTCAAAAGTAACATCCTCCAAGCAATGCATACCACACTTGTTTAGAACTGCTTATCAGAAATATCTGCAGATGGGGTTTCAGCACCTTCGCTGCAGAGAGCTGCTGGTACGGTACGCACTCCAGCAGGCACAGCAAGGCCGTACTGCCTATCCAGCGGGGAAGCAGCCAACTCCGTGTGTTGTGTCAGCCAGCGCTAACTGTGAGGTTAGTATGTGTTACGCAAAGCGCAGGGAAGACACAACTAGACCTGGGACCCACTGTATGCAGCAGCATAGAAAACATTATGTCACGGTGCGTGCTCCAAAAGTCATGTTTAAGAACATCGTTTACCCCAAACAGCTAAATTTCAACATACAAAGCTTGTTATCAGCTGCTGATTCTCACCAACTCTAAACAGGTTTTGATAAAGTCAGTTCATGTTACTCCTTGCACTGCGCAGGCTGACCAACATTGCCTTTTACCAGCTACCAGCACTCACATACCACTGTCACTCCACAGCCATTGCTGTCCACCACAGCCAGTTCCAAGCAGCAAAGCTAGACTGTGTCTGGAAAGACCATTCAACAGAAACACCACTACAATCACTACAAAAAAAGCCATGTGCTCACAGGCTCCGTAGTGGATCTTCATTACAATTCCTCACAGGAGTTTTTTGTAGGAAAAAACCATCTGGCCACTTCTCTTAGGGGATTCTGGATAGCTGAAAGGTTGCATCCTGAATCTAGCAATCTGAACTAACCCTTTCTGTACAGAGAATAGACTCATGTCCTTCTGTGTCCATAACACACCATTCACAAAGGCAAATCAAAGCTCCTCCACTTGCTTCAAGGCAACCAAACTCTAGGTCATCATTCAACCTTCAGGTTCTCCTCCAACGTTCACAGGACAGAAAATTCTCCCACTTTAAACTCGAGATGTTTTTGGTTATTATCCCGTGATTTCCCACGCAAAACAATTTTCTCTCAGCTGCTTCTTCACAGTCTTAGCTTATATCTCAGGATTGCCTCAGAACTGACCTTAAAATTTAACAAGTACAGTCTGAGTTGGGGGAGAAACTGTGTGTTCTTGGTTTCAACTTCAGAAGGGAGTAAGTCAGTCCAGGAACCCACACCACAGATGTGAGGTAACTCAAATACACACATTGTGCTTCTTTCCATGGTATTTTAGGCACTTCCTTCTTACATTTTCAGAGAAGGAACTAGTACACGTAGCACTAATTTTTAACATTGAACTATAGGTTTCTTCAGAACTGGAAATTTAATATTTTTCTTAACTCCTGCCCAACAGAATTAATAGGAACAGAAGAACCTGAAGAACTTGTTGAAGGATTCAGGTTTTGAGAGAAGTTGAATTCAAGAAAAACTTTTGTTTCCTTCAGCCTCAGCATACAAAGGAATACACTGACACGAGTTTCTCATCACATTTGTTTAGAATACACTAACAAGTAACCTAACACTTTGAAAGATTAAATACATGTGTTGCATTCAAGTCACACAGAAGTCATAATTGCTTAATTATATATACAAATATTATTTCATTTGTAATTTTGAATTAATGCATACCATAAGCATACTCCGCATCTTAACTACTGATGTGAGTTAGCCACAAGGTGGCAGAAATTTCAAAGTTAAAATAAAAAGATCATTGTAGGCTGTTCTGTGGGTTTGGTTTTGTTTGACCTGCTATGGCTAGAAAGAGGGCAAAAGCATGTTTATGGCACAAGGTTAAAGATTAAGGAACACACAAGTCCTTTTTCTACCTGTGGTGGAAAAGCAGAATGAAACCTATAGCATAATATATAATATGGACATTTAAAGGAAATGGATATGCAACCATTGGTTAAGTAAAGTATTATATTTTTAATATCTAGATTAAACGTTATCAATTACTGAATATACAAGCAAGGATAAAATAAGTGGCCTAAAGTTCCAAAAGCCCAAAGAAATTATCTCAGATATTTGAATTCTGACCGAACCATAAGAGAGACACAGAACAACCAACAGTGTCAAAGGTTTCACAAAGCTTTTTATGAAAACATGGCAAAAAAATTAAGCAATAACTCCCATCCTCTGTCATTGGTAAGTCTGAATTTCTGTCCTCCCATGTCAAATAATTTTACCCCAATTTTTTTAAATTATTCATTTAGTCATAATTGAAATGCAGGAAAAGTTGATGACAAATAGCAAATTAAGTTAAGGCATACAAGACTTAGCAAGGGGGGAGGACCAAAAGACTTCCTTACAAGTTAACACTTACAGAATCATTTTATTGATAATCAGCAGCTACGTCACAACATCACAACAACACGAATTCCAAAATGAAAATCGGGGTGTCAGTAACAAGTAAATAAGGTACTTACTGTCTAGCCTGGTCCTTATTGCCATATGTTACATTTACAACTGCAGTCTCCGTGTCAGTGTTCACTACAGAGGAAAACACAGTGGAAAGAGGTTAAGTTCAGCATGCTCTCCCTTCCCAGCGCAAACGTAAAAGCCATTTGAGAGTAGAGCCATACCTTGCTCACAGTTCTCCACTGTTCCATACTGAGCTAACAAGCTATCCAGCACCTATCAAGAGGTAAAAGTGACAGATTTCAGTCTCAAGCTGGGTTAACAAAACAAGAAAAAGACTAACAAAACCACTAAAATTTTGTAAGAAAAAAAATCATAAGACATTCAAGACATCCATTCCAATAAGGAAGAAAAACTTGGGGAAGAACAAGGACACGTTACTTGTTTTCCTTCTCACATCAGAAAATCTGCTTCTGCAACCTCATGAGTGTGAAGATACCAAACTCCAAGAAGTTCCACTGCACTCTAAGCCCCGAACTTTGAAAATAAACCTCCAAGTCACCTGTTCTCAGAATCACAGAATCGTAGGGGTTGGAAGGGACCTCGAGAGATCATCGGGTCCAACCCCCCTGCCAAAGCAGCTCCCTATCTCATATTACACAGATAGGCATCCAGATGAGACTTGAATATCTCCAGAGAAGGAGACTCCACCACCTCCCTGGGCAGCCTGTCCCAGGGCTCTGTCACCCTCACTGGGAAAAAGTTCTTCCGCATGTTGGTGCGGAACTTCCTATGCTCCAGCTTACAGCCATTGCCCCTAGTCCTGTCCCCACAGACCACTGAAAAGAGGCTGGCCAATTCCCCCTGCATCTCATGTCTAAGATATTTATAAACACTAATTAGATCCTCCCTAAGTCTTCTTTTCTCAAGACTTAAACAGTCTCAGTTCACTCAGCCTGTCCTCATAAGGGAGATGTTCCAGGCCCCTAATCATCTTCGTAGCCCATAGTGGACTAAAGCAGAGGCAGGAAGAATTATGGAAGAGCAGATGTAGAACAAAGTCTTTCCATGTATACCATGCACATATATATGTAGCTTTGCCACTCTTTGGGTGTTTATTGCAGGGTTTCCCCCTCATGGCTCACGGTACACTTAGGCCATACATAAAAATTTTAAACTCTTACTTAGTGGGGGCTTGTCTACATCAAGTTAACCAGAATAACCAGCACATCAAGAGCTGTTCTGAAATTAATAAGACCCATTCCAGAGGAACCACTTAGAACTGTATCTTCATGATTATTTGAAAGTCACAATTAATTTGTTATTTGATAGAAATCTAGGGAGGAACAGGTAAAGATATATGACAAGGGGCAAAAGAAATCTAAATAAAGTAGCTTTATTTTGTACAATTTATTCTAGTCAAATAGAAGATGCATTAGGGGCAAGAAACAATGAGACTTAAGGGGAGGGGAAATATCAAAGTGTCAGAATATTCTAGTAAACACATTAAAATAACTGATTCTAAAAATCACACATATATACTTCATCTTTCTGGTGAGAAATAACCTTCCAGAAAACAGTGACTGTGGCAGGAACTAGCACAGAACACAAGCACATCATTGTAGTTTGTTGCATCCTAAAGTTTTGCCTCGACGTTTAAAATGATCCTGGGAAAGTTCACAATGTACCCCAAAAAGTGGAAAAAATAAACTCACTATCTTTTCTGTGACCCAAGTGCCATTCTTCCCTTTAGTTACCTTTCAAGGCAAAAATGACAGAATGCAAGGGAGGAAACTCTTTGGGGAAAGAGAGAAACAAGGAAGCAAGGACAGGAGGGAAGTAGTAGGCATAAAACCACATCTGTGCGGCTCTCATTGCAGTACACTTCTACTTGATATAACCAGCAACTGAGCACAGGTCCCCAGTCCCTAAAAATGTGAATTTCAGAGTCTACATGAGATTAAGAATTCAAAGTTATAATTTATTAATGTACCGTATACTTTTACTACAGTGTAAAAGACATTTTAAAGATAAATTGCAGTTTATATGCCCAAACTTAATGACAGCTTACATCAGTGTAATTTCCAATTTTTACCACCTATTAAAATCAAAATTGCACACAGACATTTCAAAGGCAATATTTCAAACCAGGTATTTAAAAGGCAATGCCCTCACTGCTCACCAAGCTTAAGCAATGCATTACTAACTGCAGAATTTCCCCATCCTTCTTGTATAGGGTCCAGCAAATTTTCTTGGCATCTGTTTTGTTTTCACAGACAAGTTGTTAATTGTCCTCTCCTCCTACACATAGAGATTAGCCTACTCTGAGAGTTTCTTTCCAATCCCCCCAAAAAACCCCATTTTTCTGTCACTTCTCAGATCTGACAATTTGAAACTAAAGAAAAGTTTACTCTGAAATTCACTAAATATTACTGGGGCAGAGATGCTCCAGGGTTCTAAAATAAATTAAAAGCCTCTGGAAGATCCTTTCAAAACAACAAACATTGGCACAGACAAGTGTGTTTCAAGATCTTGCAGGTCTGTGGCCGTACTTCCAAGCAGTATGAGAGGAAAGCTTTCTGCCACAGACAGCTTCAATAGTAATCGTGCCTCCACAGAAATCAGTGTGTGAACAGAATCTCAGGTGGGGTCAAGATTTTAAAATGAGAAAAGCAGAGACAACCCTGGTTCAGAGACCCATTTTGAGATGTTTAAACAGAACACTGAAGAGTTCATTAGTCTGATAAAGCAATGTCTTTGTCCTTACAGTATGTGAACACCCGTGCCACATTGCACAGCAAACCATACTACAACGTGAGCCAACATCTTCGGTTCAGATAAGTTTGTATTACATTGGAACTGTGCAGAACACCGGTTCGTGCCTACTCTGGCCCAAACCTGCATCACTTCAAAATCAGAGAGTTTCACTTTCATCCTTAAACATACAAAAAAGAGCAAACCTAGAATGCCAGAGGTACCACAAGACTTTGCTGGTTAAAAATTTGCCCATTTTTTGTAAGCTATTCCCATATTAAATTTATATTGTGGGCTAAACATACCTTTACATGAAGAGCCACGTATTAAAGTCACCAGCTCCACCAAGAAAAGGAATGTTTTAAAGCTGAATCCACCACACAACTTTTTAAGGATACTTCATCCTCTCTAAAAGCTACTACTTCCAGTGTGCTTCTGATCAGCCATCAAAACCCTCTCACCACACTAGCAATGCATCTGCTCCAAGCAGCCTAAGAACCAAAAGGCTCCTTTGCTGCTCATGCTGAGGAACAGTCCAGGACAGTGCATTCAGCACCCCACTCCTCTTCACCAGGAGTTCTCTACTTATACTGCTCCTTAATCCTCTTTTGAGCCACCTCATTCAGAGACTGCCTCCATCTGGGCTTTAATCCAAGCAATTTGAGTTCACATGTTCTCAAGAGCTGCTTTAACAAACTTTATGAGAAGGTTCCTCAAAGGCTGGGATCTTTCTTTAAAGAGCACAAGAAACAACCCTCTTCTGTTAAAGACACTTGCACCCCACTGCACTGTCCTCAGTAGATGCTTTTATTTTCATCACCATTGGTCTTGTAGCAAGGGTACTCTTGAAATCAGATGGGATTTAAAATACACTACTAAAAAAGTTTCAGCCATAGTTGGGATATATGTGTGCATTGTGTGTATTAAGCTTCACAGGTGAAAAGACTTTTAACCAAACCAGCTATCATAGTTCTCAAAACACCAAACTCAGCTCCTGCATTTGCTTCTCACTTCACATGTATCTACTGCAACAGCTAGTTTCTATTCACATCCTCCATTTGATCATATTTCTCTGCACACAGTCTTACTCTCTCCTCAATTTTTTTCCCCTCTCTAGCCCAAAGCCTCTAGTTCTGCTGCAAAACAAACATGTTTTGTTTAAGCTGCTCTTCCGTAACACTCTTCGTGTACAGCCTTGTTGGGCAATCAGAACAAAATTCAAAGCCAAGTTGGTGGTGCAGCAGCAATTCTGATGAGCAGCTGAAAAGAAAAGTTTATTTGTACAATTATTTAATCTAAGCTAGGGGAGGGGGAAAAAAAAAGTCTTTCCTTTTCTTGAGCTCTCCGAGCAGTTGTCTAAATTGGGGCTCCTGCTCTTGTTATAGCACAGATGTCTCTCTCACAAAAAGCTGCAGTCATACTGGGGACTTTCATTCATCAGGCTCTAAAAGCCAATTCTGACTTCATTATAAACAGCATTACCCTACACCAAGCCCCACAAATCGAGGCTGCTTTACAAGGGAAAAAGAAACAAGGAAACATTACTCTTCAGTAGAGCTGAGAGCTTGAAGCACACATTAAAAAAAAAAAAATCCCAGTTCTCATGCAGATTTCACAGGTTTAGAAGTAGTGCCTTTGAACAAACCAGAACAGTTGTTTTCTGCAGTTTCAGAACAGACTATTTCATACACCTCTTATGGTGCTGTAGGATTTCTGCCCTACACCATAAGCAAATTAAGCTCGAGACATCTGGTCCATAAGCACAGTTATCCATACTGTTTCTTTCACACACACTTATCAATGAGAACTTCACAATGCTTCTGTAGAACCTGAAGTTATTATCTCAACTCATGCAGAGCTAATCCATTAGACCACCACCCTTGCCTCCATGACTCTTGACATGTTCATTGGGAGTTCAAATTAGACAACACAACTGAAGTTACAAATAGTAGAGGCAGAAAGAGGCAGGAAGATTAGGGGCATTCAGTAAAAGACCACGTGGAAATTTTTGGCTGCAAAGACTTGAGTGTTCTGGGTGATTTAACAAAAAAGAAAAAAATGTCAGGCAACAATATGAAGAGAGAGAAGTAGCAGTTAATGCAAGTGGCTTTTTGATTTAAAAGAGGAGAGGTGGAGCAAAAGAAAACAAAAGAGCCAGGTAAGAAAAGTGGAGGGCCAGGGCAATGCTGCTACCATTCCAGTTATCAAGCCTGGATGAACCACTAATGCCACCTGTACACCTGCACAAACACTCTCTTGGTATATTTAAGTCCACATTGTATTAGTCCAGTACAACTCGCCTGATACGATCTCCTCCAGGCCCTGGTGTCCTAGTATTGGCAGCTCAGCATGAGCAAAGCTGGCATCTTGTGGCTTTGTGTGAAACAGGACCTCGATGGAGCTGCCATTGCTTGTGCAGCCCCACCACCTGCCAATGACCAACAATGGCATAAAATCTCTTCAAAGCACCTTTGGTTTCACCTAATCTTTTAATTGGTAAAAAAACCACACCCCCAAAGGGGCCTGGCTAGCACGGCTTTACAAGGAAAATTAAATATGAAAAAGCCCCTAAAGAACCCCTGGGGGACCAATTGTTTCTGAAAGATGTAATCAGCTAAGGCTGCATCACCACTGCAGAGGCTATGGTAGATGGGTGAACTTAGATCTAAGTCACCCAGCACACCTCCCAGCCCAGGTACCCAGTCCAGACCACTGTCACCAGCCAGAGCCCAAGCACAGGTAGGAACTTCACCTAAAAGAAGGTCCAGAGCATGTCAGTCCCTTGTACAGGCAGAGCAGCATAAGAGTTCCCAACCCAGCACTCAGTATGCCTGGACAAGGTTGTTCCTCCAAAACCTTATGAAGGCTTTTGAACAAGCAACACCAGTCTGCAATGGCTCACCACATTGCAACATGTGGTGATGGTGTTTTTCATCTTGTAGGCCCTCCAATACCCAGTTTACTGTCTCATGAAACCATGACCATAGTCTGGAAGAATCAGAAAAATAAGTCTGGAAGCTGCTGAAGTCATTGTTTGCACACACCAGAAAGGCAGCGCCTGAAAACAATAACTCTGGCTTATTTACCACATCCCATACAAACCCTGGAGTGAATTCTTCTCCTGGGAACTTACAGTTATATCCAAATGTTCAAAACTATTAATAAGTTTACCCTATAATACAATTCTGTTTAGGTGGCATTACCAGGGTTTTAAGAATGTAAAAGCTGAACCACAGAGAACAAAGCCAAAATTGTCAAAGGCACTACTAATTGAGTGACCAATTTGGACATGGGGGCTTGATTTTCCACATCACTCAGCACATCTGCACGTTCAAAGCTCAGCTTCAAAGCCACTTTCGGTAGCAAGGAGAACATGGCACTTCTGCAAGAGAGATCAGAGGCTCGCCACAAGACAAACTGAAGACAAGGTGTGCTGGCAGCAACTAATGGCACCTTCTGCTTAGTTTGCCCAGCACCAGTGACTAGAACAGAGTTTGCTATGGCAGCATTCAATTCTCCCAGCCAAAGGGCTTCGTCTTCCTGAGAGCCCTCAGCTTGCTACACAATTAAGAAAGTGTGTGGTGAGCAACTCCTGCAGCCAAGTCAATTTCACCACACACCCTGGGCTTGTTAGTCTATAGCAGAGCCATCCCCTGGCTGGAGCCAAGGTCCCTCCCTCCAGTGCAAAGAGCAAACACTAGGTCACTATTTACCTTGTTGCTCATTATGGAACATCTGAAATGCTCAAATCAAAAACTAAGAGATGATGCAAACTATTTTAACTTTAGTGTTTCTAATTAAAAGCAAAGGATAGAAAGTAACTGAAAAAAAGTCTCAGGTAGAGCATCAAATGCAGCCATGGCTACAACTACTATAACCAACTACATAACACAGATGTTTGTACGTATTTCTGGAAAACACTGCTGGACCAGTTGAATTTTTATACACACACCCACCCCTATGGATATAACTTGAAAAGGTAAAGGAAAAAGATGACTAAATGATTTAAAGCCACACTAGTATTCAAGAACAACTTAAAATTATCTACCTTAAATCTGCTAAGTTAAAAAAAAAATCATATAAAGTAGCATGAGCCTAATATACACAGCTGGAGAGTTGCCTTCTAAGGAAAAAAATAAAATAAATCCAACAACTGTAAGCAATATGGTAAACCATTACAGGTGAAGATCAGCATCAGAACTCCTTAAAAAAATAATAAAAATCATACCATGGGGAAAAAAAAAATCACTAAGATGGTATTCTAATGAAGCTCCATAAATAGCAGAGATTGCAAAAGAAACTTTTTGGCTACAAAGTTAGCCCAGGTACTGAATGCAGCAGGCAAGAAATCTTTGTGTGCTTTCATGTTCCCACATTACAGTTCAAGCTGGAAATAGTCCCTCGAATGTGCGATAGGGAGGAAAGATTAACGTGCATTACAGTAAGGAGGTATGGGATGCAAAAAAAATATATCATAGTATCAAGGCTGACAAATGGTATTAAATGATCTCCAAGGTTAAGAAAAGTACTTGAGAAATGTTTTGAGACAGGCAAAAAGACCTTATTAGATGCATGGGTGGCCTCCTTCACAAAGAGATTAAAGGAGTAGGATAATTCAGTTTGGAAAGGAGCAAGAGGGAATATGATATAGGTATTATGAAATAACGAATCATGTAGAGATGGCCAAATTGGCAGCTTCTATTCACCCTTCATCTAAATTAAATGAAAACAGGTTTGAAAACACAGAGAAATAAGTATTTATGTAACATTACCTGAATACAATTAAGCACTGAACGGTATCTGCTATAGTACTTTATTAAGTAAAGTACTCCTTTACCCTCTCCTCACACTAAAGGTGTAACTTTAAGAGCAGTTCCAGATTATGTCAGTTTATGAACCAGTTTAGCACCAATGGAAGTACTCCTGATTTCCAGAAAATTAAAAAGCAGCATCACTCAATCGGTCTCTAAGCAGCAACTGCTGTTTTACACAGCTAATGCCCTTTCCCAGGACCTCCTCGTGGGCACTGCTGGGGTCCTCTCCTCCTCGGGCTGACGGGCTACGCGGACGCTTCTGCGGCTTGACGTGAGGGAATGATCACATGTTGGGCTGGCAGATGGGTGTTGTGAAACGTAGTGGGGAAGCAGCAACAACACTAGCTCGTGTTCATCTGCCTCCTTCTCGCACTGAGGCGGCCAGTTTAAGTGGAAACACTCTCCACTACTTCTACGATCTCATTTGTAGTTTGCCAAAGGGAAGGGGGGAAAAAAAACACAAGCCGTAAAAACGTTTCTACCCAGTGAGCATCCATTGCCCAACTTTGATTAAATGATAGACTACATAAAAGCAGGGGAGCCAGCAAATTTTAAAAGAACATTTGGAAAAGACGCTGGGATAAAGGATGAATTTTCTGATTTACTCACAGCACGATATTGAAACACAATTGGTGCTTTATTGACAGTTTCGACAGCTTCCCGCAGAGGCATCCAGCAAGCCGTCTCTGTCAGGAAGAGGGCTGCTCAGCCCCGCAGTGCAAGTTGCAACGTCCTGCTCAGTGCCATGAAAACCAGAAAGGCAACAGTTACGTTGTTCCTTCCCCCCCTCCACTTCCCCAACCTTTCAGTCCTCTCAATTTCATTAACTTCATATCATTACAGAAAGTGTGGGGGTTTTAATTAAAAGATTTATCACGGAGAACTGTTTTTCTCCTATACACTTTACACTTTGCTGCACATGCACGTGTGTGAAAGGCACTTTTGAAAGCTATTTTCTGTTATGTTAAAAAGTCTTGATGCTGCCTTATTACTGCTCTACGAGGCTGGTGCTGGCCTGATATTTTTAATTTCAGCATAATAACAGTTCATCCATCTTTTTTAAAAATGCCTTCCGTAAAGCAGGAAATCTGCAGCTACTACAGAAAACTGTCAGGCTAAAAATCAATTTTTGGACCTGACCAACAATTACAAGTTCCAAGAAATGTCTTGACAGGAGCACAGGGATAATTTCACGAAGAGGCCACACTCATGAAAAATAGGCCTTCTAGTACAGGTCTGCTGGCGCGTTGTAGAAAGAGAGACAAAGTCAGTGCTCGATAGCAGGGAAGTCTTTCCTGGTAAGCTTGTCCCATATTCTAGCATTAAGCACTCCCACTAGGATCTGCTTAGACCTACCTAAAAATTAAATCATCATAGAGGAAAATCCCATAAAACTGATTTAGTTTACAGATTAGCACAGATAAAAATCAAGTATATTAGAATTCAGATGGAGATCACATCCGAGACGTTCACTCCATTGTGCACAAGACTCAAGGTGACAAGCTTTCAGGAACAAGACAAGTCCTTAACAACCACTTCATGAATATCTTCAATCTCTTTATAACCAGGACAAACTATAAAAAGATTGAAGCATTTTACTAGAGTTACGTTTACAGGATTCCCCTTCCTGCCTTTTTAAAATTGGTCACCCATAAGATGCATGTCCTGTGTCTGGCTTCCCAACAGTCCTGCTAAGGGACAGCACTGCTGTGGGCCAGACATCTAAGAGATGTTTTGACCTCTACATGGGTCTCTGAAAGACAAGAGGCCACTGAAGGGAGGGAATCAATACCTGGATGTACAGAGGCTTATAGACACAAGGGCTGGGTTGCTGGCTATTCTCATACAAAGTTTCCCTCCAGTTGTCAGTGTCTGTCACCTACCTCATGGTCCCTAGTTTTTTTGCTGGCATGACAAAACTCCTGTACCTGAATGCAGATCAGCAGCAAATCTCGTAAGGCGTGGAGCAGCTCAGTCACTTTGGTAAACAGCATCCAAAGCCACTAAAGTCATCCCAAGATTAGGAGAAGACAGGTTTTTCTTAACCCCCATCTCCTCTTCTGAATGGCTGTTTTCAGGGAGGGGGGAGGACAGGGCACAACCTTGTCTAATCTCTGCTGTGATGACTGGGCACTGGAGAGTTTGGAGCAGGACTCAGGAATTCAAGCCTGGTGTCAGGCAAAAATACAAGTTTTATACATTTTAGAGCAAGGAGCAGAGACCTTGGTAGAGCAAGACCACCACCTTTAAGGTTTTAATTCCTTTCAGCTACAGATTTGGGTTAGAATAAAATCTGCAGGAAAGGTCTCTACGGTGCTAACACGGAGATGAGAGCTTTGCAAACAACAACAATTAAGTGCTGTCAAAGCCTTCAAGCTGCAGAAATGTGAACCTTGGAGTAAAGGGGAATCACAGGGTTTTCTGATTGCAGAGAATTTCTGTTGTAAAACAACTGACTAGCAGCTACCTAATCACTCAGTCATAAAAGTACACCTATTTAAAACATTCAAACCCAAGTTAAAAAACCCTAAAATTTATACTTATATTAACATTAACAGAATTTCAGGATAAACACATTTACCAAGATCTGTGAGATTTCCAGGTCTAGCTTAAAGTATCCCAACATTATGTCCAACTCATGCACTAACCTGAAAGATAAGATTTAAGAGGATGATTACCAAGAAACATGAGAACGTTTGAATGCGATTATAGAAACCAGAAATTAAGACTGCAAGAGATGCACTATGCTAATACCATCTGACCTATATATACCCAAGGCAAAACAATTCAGAGTGTGAATGCTGAGTGCTAGCTGACAGCTTGCAGACTATAAATTACTTTAAAGTGTCAATTTTGAAGGAGCAATCAAATGACAAGTAAGATGACTGGAACAATTCAAGGAGAATGGCCAGAGTTAAATGAGTTAACTACACCTAACAGTTCAAGAGCCATCTCTGCTTCCATCTACTCACATTCAGAGCTTTCTACAGAGAGAGGTGGAATAGTTTCCCCATCAGCAGCCTTACCGGACGTATTCAGTCACCAGTAAGCTCAGAGTGAAGTTTATTGCACAGCCTCATTACTACTAAAATTAAAACGTTTTCCCTTCTTACAAAGGAGGGAAAACAAGATTTAAAAAGAGTTTCAACCACAAATGAGGCAAATTCACACTGTCCTGCTTGCTTTGTGGTAATTATTACTCTGTAGTTGCACAGACCTGAAAACTGAAACGCTCTTATTCCTCACAAGCACTAGAATTCATAAAGGAAAAAGGGGTTACCAACAAACACAAGTGACATAGGGTTTTGGATGGGGTCTTGCTCTTTTATTCAAAAACAACTGCTTGCCTGAAACAAACATAGTTAAGTCGCCCACTATTCCTTAGGCCTACTTATGAAACAGAAGAAATCAAATACAACACAGCAGAGATCATGTCAGTTCTTACTCACTCCAATGGTCTCACAGGAACATTTAGGCCTAAGTCTCCACCTTATATTTTATAGCCAAGTTTTCAACTCAACTAAATAACCAGCTCTGCCCAAGATGTCAGGCTTTAACAACTAAAAAAAAGCCATTAGAGCCATCCTTTGCCAAAGCCACCCTTGTGCGAGCATCTGAACACTTTGTAACACCAGGTGCTCTAGACTGATATACTCTAAAAAAAAAAACCAAACTTATTTACTGGCAACCTGGACACTCAATCTCAATGCAACTTTTCTTACGCCCTGAAGCAGGCACTGCAAGTATTCAGAAGTAAGCAGTTCTAGGCTTGTTGTTTCACCACTGTTACATATGTAACTCCACAAGCTATCCTCCATTAAAAGTACTTTGACTCTCTAGAGAAACAGTCCTCTGAATGCAAATCAAAAGCATCAGTAGTAGTAATAAGAGTAAAGGTGAACAGTACTGCAGAAGTTGTATGCCATTTACCAGTTTTGCATTTACTATACAATAAAACTACCTCCTCCTGTCAAAACAACTCGTTCCTGTTAAAAAGCTTGAAATTTAAATTTTTTGACATTTAAAAAAGCTAGCAGTGTTTAAAATAAGGGAAGTGGGAGTGTAAATCCCCAGTATACGCCTGCATGAATGTACACTTCATTCTGATTTTTCACTGATTCATAGCGAAATGCTCAGCCCAACAGAAGGGGAACTAAATTTTTAGGCACAGAGGGAAAGAGTACTTCAGTGCTTTGCTATTGACATGAGAAGAAAGAGGAGGCGGTGTAAGAGGAACTAAGAAATCTTGGTTATTGGCCTGATGAATATTTAGAGAGCCACAGCTCCTAAATCCCTGCTCATGGCATCTGGATGGGAATGGAATATGCTGTTCAGAGCTGAGCATAGCAAGAGGATGCAGAGCATGGTAGTAAAGGCCTGCTAGAGCAGTGGAAAAATTGATTGATTTCAATCTATTAGTGGTGTACACCTCTTCCATTAAACAGCAGCTGTGCGTAATGAAGGCAGCAACAAGGCCCTCGCCTCCAAAGGGCTCCCAAGGTGTAGGCACTGGGTGCAACAGCTCCGTGAGGGGAAGAAACACCTACCTGATCTTTTGGTTGAATTTCATGGTTGTCCTCAGGCAGCTTGACCGGCTCCAAAAGTGTGGAGCAGGGTCTCCCTACTACCTGGCCAGTGAAATGAAGACTAAACAGCTCAAGGAAGCATAGCCGGGCTGGGAGGCCAGGAAGTCATGGCAGTGACTCAAGACCTGGTGGCCCAACTGCTACCTGTGCTTCTGGGGATGGATGTGAAGAGTGAGGAAGGAGCATCCAGGAGATGTAACTACACCAGGAGATGCAACCACACCTACACCATCTAGGAAAGGATATTAGGGATGTAACCAGCTACTGTGTGAGGAATAAGAACTGGGAGTGCTTCTAAAATGTGATGGGCATGATGAAATAAAGCTCTCCAAAAAATCTAGACAGAGTTCAGGGAAGGGCTACATCCCAACACGGTCAGAGGTGGCCACAGATAGGAAGATCAGGATCCCGGGCCAGTGACTGCACAAGAGCAGCTTCTGGGTGTAAGGGAGCATAGGATGAACATCAATGAAAGATGTAGTAGCAGAAACCTCAGAAGTCTACTAATACATACTCTTATTGCCACACCCCATTACTCACACACACCAATGATGTTTCAGGGAGATGGAAACAGCTCAGCATAGAGAAGCAGCCAAAAAGACTTGAAGCTGGAAAGCATGAGGCAAAACACTGATGACATGATTTTTANGGGGAGGGCAAGAAAAAATCAGAAGCATGACAGATGAGATCCTCTAACAAAGCATGGCAGAGCTGTTCTCAGCACAGAGGTACTCCAAGACACTCTTCAGACAAGTCATCTGAACAAAGATGGGCCCATTGCACACGTTCTACTACAAAGACAGGTTCTTAAATTATGAATAATGGCAAGATGCACACAGCACAGCATCCCAGAGATTACAAGAGGCTGGGTTAGAAGCCTGAATACCCTTTGCTACAATTTAAAGTCTAAACACTCTGTACCACCCCAAAAATACATGCAAGCATTTGGCCATTCTTCCACATAGCAACAGTAAAAATCACTTTACCATCTACTTATGCACGCTTAACTTCCATACTAGCATAAATAGTAAGCTCAGCAATGGCAGAAGAAGAAGAAAAAAAAGATGTACAGGATGATGGGGTAACATGGATGAGTGTGCTGCAGCAGCCTGGGGAATGCAATACCCCTATGAGGTCTGGCAGCAGATCAAGGGCACTCACTTCAGTTGCTTTGCAAAATGATATTGGTGACGTTCAGGCTTCTAAAAACCTCTCTATGGAAAGTGGTCTTGGCCAGTCCCTTATTGTTGAGCTCTTACCCACCAGTACACAGCATGCTACTGTAGTTGCACTGGCTACCACGCTAGCGGCACGATGGTACATGCTGTTGAACCAATGAGACCAGCCCAGAACATGAGAAATGTCTCCCTTTCCAGCCTCCTCTTTAATTTTAGCACACGCACGCCTCTGCTGCCAGGGCAGGCCATGCCAGGCTGATATTTGATTTGTAAACAGGCACTCCAGCATGCTCATCTTAGCTGCGGGCTTCAGGTTATCTGCTCTTGCTCCCAAGCAGCATGTGGGAAGACTTCTGCCTATAGCCTTATCCACAAAGGTGAGATTCCACAAGAAAGAGGCAGATAGTTAAACGTATTTTGATGATTATATTAGCTTTTCCTAGAAGAAGGATGGGGGAGAGAGAGAAACAGCCCAGACATTGCCTTGGTCACCCCCTCCAGGCCAGGTTCTGGGAGGTTCAGGTACAAAAGTGCAATTAAGGCAGGCATGCTTTGCCTCTGCACACTACAACTTGCACAGGGTGTGTCCTCTCTATGTTTAATAAAGGCTCTCATGCCTTCCAATACAATAAAGGAATTGCTCCAGGGTTAACGCTCTGGAAATATGAATAGATGGTGACAAGGAGACATATTAGCTTCATTCCTTGTATTGTCTCCCACTAATACAATTCAGGGTGTTCCTTAACCTGGATCAGCAGTGGTTATCACAGAACAGCTCCTGAAGTGCACATCAGGTATTATTATGGATAAACTTAACAGCTTTGACGCTTCTTTTTCTGGCAGCAGCTTGGATGCTGATATCCATTTCAGTCAACTGGAGTCTTCCAAGCCTAAACTTATAAAAAGGATTCATTTCTTGTTATTTCTCTGAGCTCAGATTTCACTTACAATTTGTCTGGGATTTTTTTTCTTGCCCCTTTCAGAAGAATCATCACAGGGATGGACACACAAAATGACAGCAACCAATTTCTAGCTGGGAAAGTGACCAACCTTCTGGTGACGATGGACCAACAGCTCCACTCTGGTAAACATTCCTTTGAATACACCTCAACACTAACCACAGTGCCTTTTGGTTTGTTGGTGGTGTTTGCTTTCCTTCTGTAAGTCTTGCCTAAAACTTAAGGACACAAGCTT
The DNA here is from genome assembly GCA_013400835.1 of Zapornia atra. Taxonomy (NCBI): domain Eukaryota; kingdom Metazoa; phylum Chordata; class Aves; order Gruiformes; family Rallidae; genus Zapornia; species Zapornia atra. The sequence goes on from VZTU01022893.1 coordinate 115,208, forward strand.
TTTCTTCAGTGTATTTACAAGAAGAACAGGGGTTAGTAATTGAAGGGATCTAATATGCAATAACCAAGCAATAATAAGCAGCTCAAATGTAGCACTGGGCTTTCCAGGGCAGGAAGAAGCAAGAAAAAAAAATCAAATCAGAAATTGCTCATGTCTCCTCTTCCTCCTCTCTTATTTATTTTTTTAAAGTAAAAAAGCCAAGCTAACTCAGTAAGTCAGGTTTATTTTTTCACTATCTAGCTAGAGAATTAGTGAAGAAATGCTCATGAGCCACAGAGAAGAGTTTCTGAACAGCCATGTCTGTGTGAGATGATGTTCCTCACTGCTTTGGCTACATTAAAACTACTATTAACAGCTTCCGTGATTGTGGTATTTTTATATCTTCAGACAAAAAAAAACCCCCAGGAAACAATAACTCAAGGTATCTCTGTCCAAAGTCAGGGAAAAGGAAGCTTGATTTATCTGCACTTTGACAGCATCTGTGACTACGTTACATAAATAATCAACCCTTCATTTTTTTTTAAAAAACCCCAACAAATAACTATTACCCACTTCATCTCATCTGCTTCTCATTAAGCTGAAGGTACCACTGCCTTCAGCTAGATTTTAATCACAAGGGAAATGCTAAAAGCAGGCTTTAACAAGGAGAATATGAAGATAGTGGTTTGCTCACCTCCAGTTGTACCATGTCAAAGTGAAAACAGAAATACTTCAGAAGTACAAATACAACTGTCATTAATGGTGTTGGTACGTTCTCATAGAAAACTCTTAGAAGAGCATCCAAGCTCTTTTCTGCGGTTGACAGGCTTAAGTCTTTGCAAATCCATCCTCAGGACAATTTAACAGATTTGTTCACAAAGGTGGTCCAGCCCCTCATTTCTCTCTATGCTCCTGAATAGGTCTTCACTACTGATGCTACAGATGTGGATCGCATCTGCTTGTGCTTGAATGGGTGCAGCTGACTACTGCTAATCTATATTTTTTTTACAAGTCCTTTTCTTCTCCATATATTCCTGTGTATATATGCATATATGCACACACACAACATATTATCCATATTCATTCATGCCCCGCCCACCCGCAGGATAGCAGGACTCTGAGCATGGAAAAACAAGCTGATATGAGATCTGCTTCAGGCATAGAAATACAGGCTGTGGGATGCGTGCACAGCACACACACATCTCAGAGCTCTGCGTATCATTAGCGTAAGATGAGTAATATTCACTTGGCTTCTGACTGGCTCATTTAAAAAGTGATTTCTCAAAGTCTGGTAGAACATATGGAATATTGTTTACTGAATTCAGTATCTTGTCGTAGGTTTAAACCATTTGATAAATACAGCTCGAGCTAGCCTCCTAAAGACACACGATATTAAATACTCCTCAGTCAAAGTGTAAAAGCCATGACTAGAACTCACATCAGCAGCTGAGATCAGGTCTACCAGGAAGTTTGACTGAAACAAGAATGACTAATTTACAGATGCGCAGTAGCACTGGCAGGCTTCATGTGCATCTTACCACGAGACACAGAATCCCTGTCCTCTGGGACCTGGACCCTGTGTTGTGTACATGTAGACACCCTGTACATGCACACACCCTGTACTTGCGTTCCCTTATCCTAACGTTGAGGCACTTGCACTGTTTTTTCTTTGACATTGCCCTCTTTGAAATAGTAAATACAGACACAGTGTACGTCGCATACAAAGAACATCAACTTAAAGTTCAGATGCTTTATGACCATCTGTATCCACTGAAGTCCAGTCAGTCCAACCACCAATGTTCAATGCCACAGTAAGACTACATCTGGAAGACCAGATCTAGAACATGTCCCATGACAACACAGCTACCTACTTTCAGAACCAAGGTTGGTCTGATGAATTAGGTCTTTGACTGAAGTTAGTTTTGGCTTTTGGTGTGTCACCCCAAATTCTGAAAATAGCTATATGAATCACCACCACCACCTGAGCTATTGAAGATCTAAAGAAGTCATTTTACCCTTTATAAGGTAAAGCATCACCTTACACCCCACTAATTTCAAGCCAATGTTTGAACCTGTACCACTGGAGATTTTTAAAATATGGATGACAGACACTCATCCCTAGAGATACCCTTTCCATATCACCACAGATTTTATACTTATTATTCAGGACTTCTACCACTTCGCTTGTCTACAACAGATTATAAAATATTTTGTGCACTTGAAGACTTTCATCTTCTATGAAGACAGTGGAAAGACTTAATGACCCCAGGTCAGTCTTTGAGATCATGTTTCAGTCAGGCTTCTACTTCACCAGCTGGAGATGCCCTCAAATTGGTCCACATTACTTCCTACAATAGCACATGAAGAACAAACTCAGGGCTCCAGAGACACTTGGCTAAAGAGCCTAATGTGACAGGACTAGCTAAGCGGACTATGTTGATCTCATAGGAGGTGTCAGTGCGAAGCAAAGGGAAACACCCACAGCCATTCCACTCAGCACTGGGAAAATATCATCTGCTAAAACTCTTGTCTCTACAAATATAATTTGATATATCAGTAACTGGTTTAGAGTAAGTCTATATCCATCAAATCCTTGAATAAATTCCACTTTAAAAATCATCTAAGATACTTCAGAAAGGGAATGTTTAGACTCTGCACTTCATCATTCGCTATTGCTTTAGAAACAGTACTAAGGTGTTTGCAAGCTCCTTAGTTTCATTCCCAGTTTGAGCCAACTATAAAGTGCAAGTTATGCAGCATTAAGAGACAGAAACTGGGACATAAAGCAAAACATGATTTGTTAGTATAAATCAGTGTGTGAGTGCATAGGCACAAAATGTTATCATCCATCTATTACACAGTTCACATACTGGGGGAGCAGACATGTACATGAATGCAGACAGCTGTGTAAACACACTTCCCATTAAAATACAAAATATGTAAGGAAAAAAAGCCATCTTACTAGAAGTTAGACATTTTCCTCCCCTTCAGTTCTACTTTCTATTACGCTCTTAAATGGAGATGAAAGGCGTGGTAGGAAAAGTATCAAGTACGCACACAGCGGTTTGAAGTAAAAGGGGAAACAAAGCTCCAGACCTGGTGAATGCTAAAGGCTACATGGATCTCTCTGCAGCTGTAAACAGTAAAGGATAGCAAAGGTTTGGATCAGGGGTTTGAAGGCTGGCACTATTTTTTCAATCTAAATTTTTTGTGCAATTGTCTTAAGATACGGTGATGGGAATTGACCATAAAATGCTGAACACTGCAGAACAGCAAATGACAGCATGAGAAAACCTTGCCACTTGTGGCAATGACACAAATGCAACAGAACCACCCCTGAGTTTGTAAGGGATGCACTGAGATATACTAGCAGGGGTTATAAATCCCCTAATGCTTAACTGTAATTGACTATCAAAAATAAAGAACTTATTAAATTTGCTTTGAAAAGTTTGGGAAGCACTTGCAAAGCCAGCTTTAAAGCTACAAAAAGCTTAAGCTGCAACATATATAAGCACACATCACCAGCCCATCACTGCCAAGAAGTGCTACCAGCATACCAGGCAGGAACCTAGCTGTATGATTGTCCTTCATTTGTGCACCATGAGGAAAGAGCAGACACTGGTCACTGTAAACCATTCAATTAAACGCTCCTTTTCTAAGGGAGAAGACAAATGGTTCAAGTTCTGGAGTTACCAACTGCAAGTTTAACTAGAACCAAAATTACAAAATTCCAACTGGTAAATTACGTGTGGAGAGGATGAAATATGATGTTGTCTCATCTAAAATACAATCACCTCTTCACAGTGGCCAATAATAATAAAAACTGAATAAGTGATCCATTGTGTAGACTCCTAACTATCCCATGCAAGTATAAGTTGCTTTAGCAGTGGTTACAAACCACCAAACTATCAGATTTAAAAAAAAAAAAAGCATAGGATGTCAAAAGTTAAATTCCTTAATCCAGAACAACTCAGCAGAAGAGCTCAGCACCCCTGCCCTCCTCGGCAGAAACAGCAAATATTCCAGATCCTCAAAACCAGGTCTAATCTTACTTATTTGGCTTTAGAAAGCCAAAGGCCCCCAACAAATATATTTGGATTCAATTTTTTCAGCCGCTAGATAAAGAAAGCTGCTCTCCACTAGGCACCACCAAGAAGAACTGTATCTCTGCAAGCTTTAAATATGCAGGCAACTACACAAACCCCACTCGTGCGCAGCTCTGAGTCTAATAATGAACACACAGTTGTAAATCTGGTATGAAACAGACCACGTGAGGATACGGCCATCTGTATAACGACTGCAATGCACATTACTGGTGTAGCGTGTAATGTTCTTCCCTCATTAAAAACACCAGCACAAAGCCATATATGTGAAGCACATGCCTGTTTACAACAATAACTTCCCCAGAAAAGCTAGAAAGACCGCAAAGCTGGCGACAAGGCACAGCAGTTGAGCCTCGTGCAGCTGTGTGAAGTGTCATGAAAATGAGCTCATGCCTTGCAATGTTTGTCCGCGCTGAAGAGGCCGCGCTCGCAGCACACGACCACAAAACACAGACCTCAAGGCTTCCCATGCAGGATCTCCTGGACACGGTGGTCACGGGCTTCACTGTTCCCCAGCACCTTGGAGCGAAGCAGCCAGTGAGCACACAAGCAGTAAGAAAGGAGAGGCTGGCTTGCAACCGGGAAGAGAGGAGGGAGGAAAGTCGATGGCAGGAGCCAGATGTGTGCCTGCAACTCTACTGGCAACAGCCCACGCTCTCCTGTGCCATGATTCCATACTGTGTCTCCAGCCAACCCCATGGTGACCGATGCTAAGAGCCATGGCAAACGATGACCTTGGGGAAAGCAGCTGGAGGGGGCAGCTGGCCCCACGTCTCACCAAGTGAGGCCTGTCACTGCTTACAAAGTGGCTGAGCAGCCATCCCAGCAAGGGTATCAACATGTTGGCTCCCAACAGAGGAAGCCCATTTGCCCAGATATTTAGGGTTTTTTTTTAAAAAAAAGCTGTGCTTCACCTCCTTTTAGTTTGCTGCTTATGAGACATGAAACGGTGCAGCAAAATATATATTTCCATGCACCATGAGTCACCTTCTTCCTATTTCTTTGTCCCAGCCATACCCTGTTTCTGTGTCTGATTCAAAAATACCAAAACAGGGACATGTGTTTCTCGCTTACAACAGGGTTTTCAAAATTATTCATGATTCAGAAATGAACAGCTTAATTCGGGCTGCTTTACGGCCTGGTCTCTGTCTTTTTAATGCTGTGTAACTTGTACTTTATATTGGCTCAAGCTGGGAAGGAAACTAAGCACAGCTTGCAAACTCCTCAGTTCTGCTCCTAAAGCAATAGAGAATGATGAAGTGCAGAGACTAAACATTCATTTTCTCAAGGACCTTAGATGATTTTAAAGCGAAATTCACTCCACAGTTCAATGGATATAGGTGTCCAAGAATCCTGTGCAGCACTAATGGCTAGTACAAGGCAGGGTACAGTGCAAACACCAAGAGATACTTTGTCTGCAAGGGCAAACAGTTTGGAATAAACCAGATTATATTTGCAGAGATAAGAGTCTCTGCAAATGCTGTTTCGCAGCACCAAGGCTTCAATAGCTCTTCCCTCTCCCCAGTTAGTCCTATTGTGTCTTTCCTCACAGCTTTGGTTTCTCACCATGTGCCGCCACTTGAAGAAACACAAACTGCTTTGAAGGCATCTGCAGCACAGGAGTTAGAGCCCTCCAAAGCCCACAAAACATGACCTTCAAGAAACAACTGAAAGAATTATGGTCATATAAGTTACAGAAGAGAAGCCTGAGGGAAATCTTGAGTCTGAGGAAGTGAAGAGAGGTAGCACAGGGAATTTATCCACCTCAGCGGTGGATCTGCTGAACAGTAAACAGGCTACAACTGCACCAAAGGAACAGGAGGTTGAGCGGTAGGCAGCATGAGGAGGCCATGAGATCCCCACCACTGCACTCTCCTCAGCAGCAGCAAAACAAAGCCCTGCCAGAACCAGCACTTGCTCTCATCTCCCTATGCTTTCACAGCCTGGTCCAGGCCCATGGGCACTGATGATGATCCTGTCCTCCCACACACACACTACATTTCTGCTGCCTTCAAGGTTTCACAGCTGCTGGACCACTGCATTTCCTCCCCTCACAGTTTGGAGGGCTAAAGCAAAGTCCTCGCTCACCTCCTTGTACAGCAGCTACTCCTGACAGCAGCAGTCTGCTCTCTCCTGCCTCTGCCATCCAGACACCACTGCCACATGTCACCAGCATCTGGGGGATGACTGTGGAGGGGCAGGGGGGAGAGGAACAGGGCATGGGGGGCACCCCAGATGACATCCATTTCTCTTGGGCAGCAGCAACAACTCTTAAAAACCACACAGACTTTTGTTTGCTATTACCATAAAGGTAAAGCAGGGGGCAAAGGAAACAAGGAAGGAAGGAAGCTACATAAAGCTTACAGTTAAAATAAATCTTCCTTTCCTTCCCGCCCAAGTAAACCCAGGTCCAAACACCCCCCTTCCCACTTTGAGCACAGCAAGCTGCCTCTCTGGTACAGGCTCCAGCACAGGCTTTGTACTTAAATCAGTCCTGGGCTGTGCTTTGAGGGATCGCTTCCTGCACAACCAGGAGAAACACTGCTCAGTAAGGCAGCAAACTTCATGGGTCTGATGCACCAAGTTTGAGGAATGAATCTGAGGGAGGTATGGCAGCCTTCATGTGATGTACACAGTGTCACACCAGTGAAAAACAGCAAGAAATGCTTTTGATGACTTAACTAGCTCAGCTCTTTTAGAGGAAAGCTGTTACAAAAACGTAGTCATATGAGTAGACGCACTTTGGCCAATATAACTGATTACTTTGGATACAGTTGAGACCTAGTTATAAGAATTGTTTTAGTAACACCAACAATGAAAGACAACGGTGTGACTTCATGAGCGGAATAACAGCTTAAAAATGCTCAGAAAAGCACGATCATAACAAGCACAGATGCCTTTAAAAGCGTGAAACCTACCTCTGCTCTCTCCCAGTGAGATTATAAAAAAGTAACTGAGAATATTATGATCAGATATGCCACCTAACTTTGTCCATATATTAAAGAAATAAATTCAGGATCGCTATATATTACAGCAACACACAAAACCCCAAACCATCTCCAACTACTTTAGAGTATCTAGTCATCTGGGGGAGGTGAGGGGGAGAATAGGAGGGGTGAGAAAAAGAGAAAAAAAACCCTGGCCATTCAAATGATTGCTTAAATAGAGGAGCGTCTTTTCAGACAACTAGGAAGCCTGCGAGTTTGTAGCGATGTCAAACTGCCCTATTTTTAGCACGGTGTGTCAAGGGCACATGCCTAGAAAGCGCTTTCACTGCTTCAGCAGTTTACAGGAAAAACAAGGTAGACGAGGAGCACATGCTTATTTACAGATAGATGAGCCCGAATCTCGTGAGTGAATAATCACATGGGACTGTTTCAGTTTTACCGGGTGACTCACCGGAGCAGCGTCAGAGCTCCTGACACAGCCCTGGAACTCCACGCTACTCCAATGGTTTCGGAAGGAAGCGGCTGCAGAGCACGCAGAAAATCCTGCGGCAGCGTAAGAGGGCTGGGGGTGGGTCAAAGCGAAACCAAATGGGATGAGTTAAACTTCTTTCAAGTGAAAGTAACTAATTCAGATAGGCACGAAAGATAAAGGATCTGCAAAACTTCCCCCCCCCAAAGCGAAAGGTTGTAAAAAGCCTTGCATTCCTCCCTTGTTTTCTATTTTAGGTTCCACACATGCCTTGCTCAAACTTTTCAGTACCTCCAGCATCAGCTGTTCAAGAAACCCAGAAAAACCGTTCAGCTGCGGTTGAAAGCCTGTACAGAGTCATCTAACGGAAGCAAGAAGTCTTATCTTGGCCACCATGTCTAATGTTATCCGATACTTCCAAAACCAGACCATAATGTGTAATACCATAATATCATGCATTATCTGGTAGCTGATTTGTTAGTAGAAAAAGTTAAACCAACAAAGGTGTTGCCCATACCGCTTAACCTTCTACTTTCAAGTAAAGGCTGCACGCCTACAACCACCTCCTACCACCCTCCCAGAGGGGTTTGCAGCATTTTACATTAGCAAGGGTCCTTTCTTTGAAATTACATTTGAATAGTCTCAAGCAAATTCTTTAGAGAATCATAGAATGGTCTGGGTTGGAAGGGACCCCAAGGATCATAGAGCTCCAACCCCCCTGCCATAGGCAGGGCCACCAACCTCCAGGCCTGGATCTACACAA
>VZTU01022893.1:123885-175306 GCA_013400835.1 Zapornia atra
CCATTGGCCTTGCGAGCTGCAAGAGCACACTGCTGGCTCATGTTAAATCTCTCGTCCACCACAATCCCCAAGTCCTTCTCAGCAGGGCTACTCTCAAGAAGCTCTTCTCCCAGTCTGTATCTATGTCTGGGATTCTTCCGACCCAAGTGCAACACCTTACACTTGGCAGTGTTGAACCCCATTAGGTTCCCCCGGGCCCATCTTTCCAGCCTGTCAAGATCCCTCTGGATGGCTTCCTTTCCTTCCAGGGTGTCAACCACACCACTCAGCTTGGTGTCATCTGCAAACTTGCTGAGGGTGCACTCAATTCCATCATCAATGTCATTGATAAAGGTGTTAAAGAGCCCCGGTCCCAAGACAGACCCCTGGGGGACACCGCTTGTCACCGGCCTCCACCTGGACATAGACCCATTGACCACCACGCTTTGGCTACGATCTGTTAACCAGTTTCTTATACACTGGATGGTCCAGCACTGATCGGTTCACCAGTATCCTTACACTTAGCTAATAAGCTATGCAGTGAGGGAGACCAGGACTGAAAGATCTACAAGGCTACTAGCAAAGTGTGGGAAACTGAATATAAATTATTTCTTCCTCCATTCAGGTGGCAATGGGGCACCAGAAGAGCTGTGCTGAGGCCATCTACAAGCAGTTAAACAAACGCTTTGGCCGGAGGCAAGGTCAGATAGCCACGTGCTCACTGGTTGAATCGGAAAGCTAGCAAAAGGATACACCATGTATAAGTGAACCCAACAACTGTGAAGCACCAAGACACCTGAAACATGTTGATAAACACAACAATAAATACAAAATAAGATTTTTAATAGGAGAAAGGTACAAACTAGAAAGGCAGCTTTCTGCTACCTAAGGTTACCCAAGAGTTTCTGTACCCAAAATTTGGTTTGTTATTTAGTCACTGCTTATTCCACCAAGAAGCCTTACAATTTAGTAAGTATATTGTCTGCATCATCTTCAACATGTTTGCAAGGAACAGAAATACCAGAGCAAGTGACAATTAATAGCCCATGGTATACTCTGCTCATTCTGAACACAAAAGAACATAAAGTTAGCAGCTACCAAGATACACTGTCACACGTTCTCCAGAGCCCTAATGGAGGAAGTTCGGCTATTTGGAGAACTGAAGGCAGAAGAGAGAATTGGGAAGAAAATCCTTAACTAGTCAGTTTACTTAATCTTCTACCTGTGTAGAAACTCTTCACAGCTACACTGACATCATAATCTGTTTTCATGAGTTTGAATTACTACCTTAACTTTTGTTTTAGGAAACTACACAGGACTTCCAAAAACACCTTTACAAGTTTTATTTTTTTCCATTTACACTTAAGTGTTGTGCTCTGACCAGCATGGCCCCCATGCTATAGATACATCAACAGCAGGTAACTTTGACAAGTACATACAGTGCTATACAGGCAAAGATCAGGAAAGGCAACAAAGTCAATCAGAAAACAGGCTGGGAGTCAGAAGTGGACAGATCAAGACACAGACAAGCATAGCTCTAAAGGGTTACCAGAATGACAGGGTTGCTTTAACAGCTTCATATAGCCTTGTCTGCTCCGACTTACCTGCATCCTGTGCTGTTCTTAGGACAGTAAATAGGGAGAGCACTGGAATCAGTGCCAGAAAACAAGCAAAACTGGGGGTGGGTGAGATATTTACTTCTCCTTTTTGGCTGCATTAGTAAATAAGCTGCTAAGCAACAAAAATTCCATTAATTTTCCATTGGAACAGATGTTTGCCTAACAACATCTCAGTTTCAACACCTGCCTGTAGAGAACACGCTACTAAAACAATAAAGGAAAACAGAATACAACAAAATCCAGGTACAAGGGGGGAGGGGTGTGTGTGTTTCTGTGCCTATTTAAACAAAATGGGCTGTAAACCTAATCCCCATACTACAGCTGCTCTCCTGAGACACCTAAGCACTCCTGCCCTATTACTCAGGTGACCTGTACAAATCGTAAGTTACACTTTAACAAACTCATCCAGCACAGTGACTTTGCAAGCATCCACGTGGCTACAGCTGGCAGAGTCCAAATCTTTTGGGTGTACTACTGCCTGAAGAGACACCCAGCTAAAACGTGCACCCCAGGGGTGAGAGGCATGGGTATTCTGCCCTCCGCACCCAAGCAGATACTAATTGCATTGCTGTGTGTTGACCTAAAAACCTTGAGATCAAGTGTTGCACGTGGTTACCTTTGCCCTTCTCCTCCCACCCCTCTAGAACATGCAAAGCACAAACTGTCTCACCCCAGGCCACCTTTAACCCTCAGTTCCAACCTTGCAGCTACCCCCTGCCAGCAGCAAAGCCTGCCTGCAGCTGCTGGCTCTCCAGCTCTGCACCTTGGGACACCCATGAAAGGGGGGGGTTTGCACATGAGAGCAGAGTTGGTCAGTGTTGTGCCCTGCTGGGAAGCGGACCAGGGAGAATGGGTGAGATTCAGGGAAGAGAAGCAGCAGCAACAAATGGGAAAAACAGCAGGAAAAGTACAAAAACTAGGGGTAAGTAGTATGTAGTTGCATAAAGTTGAAAGAAGCATGGTCACACAGTTTTACCACTTTGTCTCAAACTATTAAATAATCAAAAAAGCAAGTTTTTTATTTGCCTGGAAAAAGCAGGTATTGATTTAAAAGTACCACTTCTAAGGATGACAAAATATACCAGCATTTCAGTGGCATCCAATAAAACTGTGTCAAGCAGAACAAGCATCCAACAAGTCAGGATTTTGTTTCTAAATCATAGCTCAGTGTTCATAATCTAATAGCAGTCAAACGTTAGTGTTACACAAGGCAAGTGTTTAATTTTAAAACTCTGGTTAATGCCCTAAATCTTCCTTGGAAGCATTCTGAAAGTGCAAGAGGTTTTTTTCAGATGAGCAGAGGGTCTGACAGAAGTTTCACCCCAAACCATTTGCATTTTTTTACATAATGGAAGAGCACTATGGATTTCAAGACCCAATTATGCACACATGAAGAGGCACGGCTGAGAAAAGCAGACTGGTTTAGAGCCTCCCACGAGTCACTGAATTTGGAGTTCCCGTTACTTTAAGCCCAGCCTAAACGCCTATCTTTAGAATTAAGCTATGCTAATAGGAAGAGAAGATGGGAACAATATTCTTTAAAGACACATTGCTCGAGTGCAGGAGCTGGCCTCCATTAATTGGTTGTCCTGCAATTCTATGCACAGACAAGCCTTCATAGAAGAATGGACAGGTAGTTCAGACCCTTGTCTGAAGTCTAAATACATCAGGTGTTGGGGGGTTTTTAATCTGTACAACTTAGTTCTTATATCAATGCAAATTTTAGAGACACGCATATTGCTTTTAAGTCCAATACTCAGTAAAATGCCACATAAAACAGAGTGATTTCTATAGCTCATAAAAAGACGCCTGGTATTACAGCAAATATAAGAAAAGATGCAAAGTGTTAACTCTTTTCAAACTTAACGACAGCCAAAGTTTCTTTCTCGTTAAGATGACTACCACCATTCAAGGACAAAAGTTTCCCTGCATATAGTTGAATTTCCTGCATATAGTTCACAAGGATCAGTGAAACAGAAGAGGAAGGAAATCTACAGGCATTACATCAGGCAAGCCAACAATCTTACTCACTGTCATGACATACAAGTTAGAATTACGCACACTTTTATTCATTGCTTCGATATGGGTAAAGGATATGATCTAGTACTGCAACAAATAACAAGAGATACCATCATTTTAAAACTAGCTTTGCTTCAGCCCTTCCATTATGCTGTATGGTTGCTCATCCTTTTCTTTCCTGACATCCACATTTCCCCATTTGCTGCTACTGCACTAAAGGCAGAGGGAAAACCAGTGAGGTAGGCAATCACAGTTATGCTGTGGAGAACAGTTAGAAGGATTCCACTGAAAGTAACTCCCAAAATAACTTTTAAAAAAAAAAAAGCCCACACTAAAATAGCTTTCACACACACAACCGAGTTTCATTTTTACTATACTGCTTTTAAACCATTAATGAGTCATCTCTTAAATCACTAGCTATATTTATAAGGAATTATTCACACAGTAAACCAGACTTCATAAAATGAAGCTGTATACATTTCCAATACAAACTATTTTTCTCCCTTAAACTAATTAGAGCTGCAACAGGAATCCACTGGGTTAATTTTTTAATATATATTTGCTCACTAATGACAATTTTAAAGCACATTTACCATAGAGGTTTTGTTTCACCTCACAGCAAAAAACTTAACGTCTCCTACTTACTTAGCCTACACAAAATTTTCCTCTTTACCAGAAGGGCTTTCCACCAAAATAAATGAGACCAAGAGAGATTGTGGTGTAGCAGCAGAACATAAGAAGCAATTAGTGGTAAAGTTTTTGTAGGTTGTGTCATTTCATATTCTTTCCGTGCCTTCATGGGGCAGCAAAGACTTCATTAGAACAAACTCCAAGCAAAGACCAACTGCTGCAATCACTGCCCACTTTGATTAGTCTTAATCCTAGTGGAAGCACAGCAATTTTCACTGATTGCTTGTTTGAGGGACACACGATTTGCGCAATGTTTATTTTGGGCTGTCACGGAGGGAGGGAGGCAGGGGTGCAGCCAAATGGGCAGTCTCCCAATCCAGATCACACGAAATACAGCATTCGCACTCTAGGAACATCTCAGCCTCAGCTGAACCCGGGGAGCCTGCCCGTGCCTGGGAGGGTTGCACGCCTCAAGACCCACCCAGAGGGCTCCTGCAAGAGTTGGAACTAGATGATCCCTAAGTTCTCTTCCAACCCAAACTGTTCTATGACTCTATGAAGATGGAAACCACATCTCTACACCCTGACAAGCCCCCACCCCCAACTGCAGCACAGCCTGGAGAAAACAGGAGAGGATGACGTGGGTGACCTTTGTAATGAAGTATCACAGGTTACAACAGGAAGAGCACAGATATCCCTCAAATATTTTAGAAGGAGCTATGAAGAGCTAGAAAACATGAAGTGGACTCTTTGTAAGCGTCAGGAGACATACAGCACACTTCAAGAATATTAAAAAAAAGTTACTGCTCAACTAAACCAAACTAGAAAGCCACCACAACAATAAATGCCTCTACTTATGAGGAGCCTTGCATACACACAACCTCAGATTCCACTAAAAATCACTGAAATCTCATCACCCTTTTGCAGGAAACCCACTAATGAGGAAACACCCTGCTCATTCAAACTACTTTTTGATGATCCCAAAACAGACAATGTGGATCACACCACTTCAGTGCAAACTACATCCACCATAGTATCTGCAGCCTACAGAGTGCCAGCTCTATGGGTCATGTATTTTGTTGATAGAGCATCTACTCACAGTAGATCACTTTGATAAAGTAACCACTAGGAGTAAGAAGCAAATTTAATATTCACCTGAACTTCAAAGTTACTGCATACACCCTACACATCAAGAAAACAGAAAGGGGTAAGCTATGTGTTTTCACTTCCCCACAGTTCCTCTCCACAATTTTTTTTGTCTATTTGCTCCCAGGAATAAAGCTCTCCTCAGCAATAAGCTGTGGTGGGCTGCAAAGGGCAGCAGAAAGAAGCAAAGACCATGGTAATAACTCCTTTACAGCTGCAGCCAGAGTCAAGCAGCAGGATTTCCTTAAGACATCATCGCTACATCTGGACTCCTCTCATAAGGAAATGAAAAGCAACACTTCTGCAAGATACACTGTTATATATGCCAAAGCCACATCAGCAGCTATGAGATTAATTAAACTGCTAGCAGAAATAAAGATGATGAGTTAACACACATTACCACGACAGTTCTCTCTGTTCAGGTGATTGCCATAACTTGGCAAGAAAATACGTTGAGTATCACACAACACATTGCTCACTAGAAAGTAGTTATGACCAGCTGATGGATAGTTAAGCAACAACATGTGCAGTGGGGTTAAGAAAAGCAGTTTTATGAATGCAATATGGTAAGATAGACCTTGAAAAGCCTACAAAAAGGAAGTGTTGCATGCACTTTTTCTGAATAAGCAGGTGATCTGCAGAGCTGCAAGAAAGCCTGCTGGAGTTTGAGTCCAGAAGCAGTCTGCAGAACTGTATCACCCACAATCACTTCTGTAGGAAGCATTTGCTCTGCTGATACTCCCACACCCCAAATTCAACTGATATTCTCCAAAACCATAAGACAGTATGACTCGATAGTAACAGATAGGGCTTTAGGAGCTGTAAGCTTGCAAATGGTCACTTTCCTCCTCTAGGAACTGTTTTGTAGATTTCTGAATTCTTAATGCACCACAAACAGTCAATGGATGCTGAGTATTATGTAGGTTGTAGCTTTACTCACAAGACAGCCACAGCATGTCAAGTCTTAATCACTTGGGATCTTGTGTACAGCTGATATACATGCTAACATTTATCAAAGGTGCAAAGATTGCTGTTGTGGGTTAGCACGGAGTAGAAAGACTTTGTATTAAGAAAATCTCCTCCTAACCAGCACAATACAAGACTTCCTTGCAGGTCTGGTTATACAAATTTTAATAATTTTTTTCTGTTTAGAAACTTAATTCCAGCTTTCCTTAAAATGAAAGAGAAGCAGGAATTTTAGACTTAATTCGTAGAAAGCATCTACTAATTTACTAGTGAAAAAGTAATGTAGTAAGTCTAAAGTAACATTTGCAACATTGTCTATAAATATTTCCTATGCCTACAAACTACTACTTTTAAAAGAGCAATTTTTTAAAAGAGCAGATAATGGCAGGACAAGGGGGGATGGATTAAAACTGAAGAAAGGAAGGTTTAGATTAGATATTAGGGGGAAGTTTTTTACAGAAAGAGTGGTGAGGTGCTGGAACAGGCTGCCCAGAGAAGTAGTGGATGCCCCGTCCCTGGAGGTGTTCAAGGCCAGGTTGGATGGGGCCCTGGGCAACCTTGTGTAGATCCAGACCTGGAGGTTGGTGGCCCTGCCTGTAGCAGGGGGGTTGGAGCTCTATGATCCTTGGGGTCCCTTCCAACCCCGACCATTCTATGATTCAGTCTATGATTCTACTACAGCGTTTCTAGAACTTTTTGAAGTCGTGTTCTTCATAGAACAAGAGACCAAAAGCATCTGAAAAAAAAACCTAACTTATGTTTGTGAAGAAAGACTCCCAATGACATAGTTCCAGCTACTAATTCCCCAACACTCCCAGAAAAAGAGTTAAAGATTCACCACCACAGCTAAATGCACCTTTGAGTACTGCTGGTAGGGCAGCAGTCTCTGCATCCTCCAGCTTTCTGCTATCAGATGATTTGGAAAGCACTACACACCTTTGGCATCAGGATACCACAAAAACTATAAGCTCAACGCACAACGATTCAAAGCTCTTTTGTTCAAGCTTACAAAACATCTTCCCCATACCAGTATGGCAGGACATTGGACCCTGACAAACAGGACAAGGACAAGAGATGCCCTCTGCCCTGGTCTCTGATGGAAGCAAGAGCCCCAGGAAAGCTGTTTGTCTTATGAATCCTGGGATCATCTCTAGCATCCAGGAAATAGAATGTAAGGATGTTACCGTGTAGCTGCTGTGATCTGGGGGGGGTGTGTGTGTGTATGTGTTTGGAAACACCTTCCTCCAACAGTAAGCTGAAGTAAAAGCAAAGTGGGAATTACAGAACACTCTTACTGCCAAGAAGGACAGAACCTTGGCTCACAGGCTAGGAGTTTTATTTTTGGGGCAGAAATCCCTCAAGTATGAAGCCTCACCCAATACTTTGAGTCAGTTTGAAAGTCTGGAAGCCACAGTCCAAACTGGTTGTTGAAAAAGAACTAAGTCAAGCGTGCAACATGACTACGTGCATCACCCACACTTGTTTTTCTATCACCAACAAAATCAGAGAGGTTAGAAAACAGGTATGGTCATGAAAGCTTAGCATTTGGCTCACTTTTTGCTCAGCTAAGAGAAAAACTGAACTAGTGAAAAGCAAATACTTTGCAAGGAAGGTGGCTTCAAATGAGAGAATAATTCATGGACACACACCATTGTTTTGTTTCAAATAATGTTATAAAAATACTTTTTAGCAGGTCTAAAGTCAAGCAGAAGAGGGGTTGGGGGGGGTTGGTTGTTTGGGGGATGGCTTTGTTTTTTAACTTTTCTTCTTTGCAGATGAAATTTGAGATTCATTTCATGGCAAAATTTTCTTTTGGTGATTTATAAAAATGCCCCTGAACTGTTCATCTGGCATCAGACTAACATTCTGGGAAAATCTATTTAAAAACATGTTTTTAAGTTTAAATAACTGGGCATGAGATGTTGGAACTCAACGAGAAACTCTACTTTTCAATCTCTTTATAATTTACATTTTTCTTTTGCCAAGTTTAAGATGTCAAGAAGAAAAGCAGAACTAATACACAATATCTCTATAATTAATGTCACAATTTGAATATGATGGCAATGCTGTCCTGACACTTCATTAAAATCATCCCTCGCTTGATTATAAACTTACCATTGCCTGAAAGAAAGCTCAAGAGAAGTTGGTACCTTTATTTATTGATAGATATTGATCTATCTCCAATTAGATCATGAAAGATAGAAATATGTCAAGTAGCATTTCTTTTTCAACACTTCCAAAAACTTCAAACCCTTCACCTTTACAGCTAAAGCACATATGCAGTGACCCAGTGAAGCAGCAGCAAACCAAGCCAACGTGCTGCAGAAGTCAGTAGGATTCTTAAGGGGTTTCCCCACGAGCACACACAGCACACTGGCAGAAAAAGTCAGTAGTGCCAGCTCTTCCTTTTTACATACTAGCTACATCATTGCTGTCTGAAAGTTTCCCTTGAGACTGAAGGCAACTTTTTCATTACTTGCAAAATGGAAGTTTCCTCTGTCCCAGACCCAACCACCTGAGTTTGGTTAGATGCAAGAAGGGTGCAGAGACCATGTTTCTTACCACATACACACTGGGAAGTAGTCCAAGTGCTGCTAGAACAGCTGTTGATCACTTCAGGTTGCGTTTACTTCCACTAAAATGAGAAATCTTAAGAGCAAGAGCGTCAAATGCCATTGCAACTTGAAGATTTGTTACTCTACTAGTTACAGCACAGTCTACAATCTGTTCACTCCCCAAACAGTTTTATTTCATCAGTACATAAACCAGTATGTAACTTTACTTCCACTCCACCATTTCATACAACCTATACCACCTTCTTCTCCAAAAGGTGCAAAATCCCCTGGACAGAAGCTTCGTGGTCTTTTCATTTACATATTTGATCCAGTGGGTCTCATGTTTGTTAAAAAATATTTTTTAAAAGCCTTAAAAATACTTGGAGATATGTACATGCTGCAGAAGCACACATCTGTGACCACACTGGCAGGGTAGTGCCTGGGGCAGCCCTTCCTGGCACTGTGAGGGATGGCTTTCAGAAGCAGCAGCAATGGTCTTCAACAGGAAACCATCCCAGGCACTTCTGTGCTCTGCTATCAGAAACCTGTTGCCCTCAGTCCAGGACAACACCTCCTGCCTTGCAGAACCAGCTTTGCATTAGCAGCCTGGCATCACCAGCAGCAAGTTTACAGGTCTACCACTAACCCAGCACAGGAAATCACGTATGGGCAGACCCAACGAGCTCCCTTCCTAACGCCAAGGCCAGAAGGTCTCCTCTGCATTTGCAAAGCTCTCATCAACTGCTAAAACAGATGCTGTCACTACAAGAAAAATGCAAAAGACAAGTGTTGTACCTTCTTTGTCAAGCAGAAGACAGACATCAGACCAGTTGCATGTAGTAGGGCAGTGCTTTTAATCCCACAAAGCTCAGAAGCTAATACCATGCAGAAGGATTGGAAGTAAAGCACAACAGTCAATGCAGTCCAAAGACGGTGGTTGCTGCAGCTCTAGTATCCCTTACACATCACAGTCTCAATGGCCTGTTGCTTGGCTCACCTCTGCAAAGGTGCCTTAATGGACTGTCTGAATGGTGGAGAAATTAATAACAGCTCCACAGTGGAAACATGAACAATCAAACTGAAGGGTGATCACTAAAGAGATTGGTTCTGGCAAATTAACAGGAACTGTTGACATGCAGGTATGCATAATCTCAGAAAATCAAGTATTCCTACTCTAAGAAGAAAATAAATAATCCCTGACTTTGTTTTTGTAAGACCACTATTTCCCAAAAGGATGGAAGATTGCCTGCTGACTTTAAACAGCAAGGCAGGAAAGGCAGTTGCAAGTACACCAATGCCTCACAACCCAGGGAAACTGCAAGACCACAGTTCAAAATGCTGAAACAAAGCATTGCATAGCTTCCATCTATTTTGTAAATACACACTTCCATGTTGAGGCAGGTTAGCATATTTCATTAGTCAACCACTTTGAAAGGCTCTCCTGTTTCATGAAGATCGAAGGTATGTCATTGACATATGGCCATACAAAACAATCACCCACATGTGCACCTCTGCAGAGTCCAAAGGCATCACTGGACCTCAGTTTACACCAGAATTTAAGCATGTGGTGAAGCAACAGAAGTCATAGGCAACTGTTTCTAACACTTAGCAGCAACACCAGCACTTACGCCTTTGCCATCTCAACTCCTGAGCTGGCAAAAGGTCAGGTTCTTTTCTGATACATTTTGGAGTCCTTCCACCCTCCTCCTAGATACCACAATGAATTTCATGGCCAGCTGTGGACCACAGATCTGGGGGCTGGTTGTAGTGGGTATACACCACATAGCTAAGAGATGCTTGTAACTGCTATACAGCCATCTGCATACATTCCTAAAGGATGAATGTATTCAATGCATTCATAAAGAATTCCTAAAGGTGTTTGCAGTCCATTACAGATCACTGGAGATTGCACAGTCAGAAGAGTCCCAATCACTAATCTAGCATGAATTCCCTCTTCACACTCCCACTGCTGTCCCAGACATGAAACTGCTTCAAATCTTCAGTATACACCCGCTGCACCATCTATTCTACCACATGCTTAAAAAACAGGACATCATCAGGAACAGATGACAAGTCACCCCAGTTTGTGATAGTAACCTAAACCAGCAACCATTTGGGAGTGACCAATACTCACAAATCAAAGCTAGGAATAACAAGCTGATGTCACGCTGCCCACAAGAACACTACAGGTCCATAGAAATCCTATACTCAAAAAGCACAAGTCCTGTAGCTGGGATGTAATAAACATTGCTTCAGTGCAAGTTTGCATGAATGGTTCCTGTAGTTTTCTACACATTTGGATGGAGAAACAGTTACCAGAAAATAACATGCCAAAAAGATGAAAAAGTTGTGCCGAAAAAGTAGCATGCAAAAGTTTTCCAGGCCAACAGCCTGCTCAATCTGCACAAGGACACTAGCAGACACTAACATGGACAGCAGATTTGCAAGTCTGACCACATCCAGAAGGGCAACAGCTGCTACCCACGTCAGATGAAGACTACAGATGTATTTGTACATCCAATGCAACTCTGGAACACCTACCTAGAAGCCATCGGCACATCATTATAACCCTCCATTTCAGAGTACACTCCTGAGGTTAGTCTCCTGGTTGTTGTTCACACTGGGTAATATAGAGTTCAGTAAGGGAACCATGTGAGCAAATAAGTGAAAGTGTTGCATGAATAGCTATCTACTACTCACATAACAGCTCAACTATTACTAAGGGCAGAAAAAAAAACCCAAAAACCCCAAAACACACAACACCTAATAAAAGGTGTCCCAAGAAATGTTGATTTGAATCTACTCAATCCCCTATTAGGCTTTATAACAAGGCAGCTGTTTGCAAGATACATTAAAACTACCTCCCCCCCCCCCAGTTAATGGTGGGCTACAGTTTTCAGAGTGATTTCCTGTTTGCGTTATATTCTAAAAATTCTGCTCATTTGCTTCACTAGAAGGCATGTGCTTGGAAGTGGTTTTGATGGCTTTGAATCACATTCCCCCCTTTTGATCACCACATCATCCAAAGCATCTGAAAGTAAGGGAGCTATTTCAAGTTACATTCCCCTCCTTTTCCCTGCCCACATGTACTTGGCTACCAGGTTGAGGCACAGAGTCAGAGGGAGCTTCAGGGTTCAGAATAGCACCAAAAAAACTAAAAAGAAAAAGCATGAACACAACTTCACCTCCCTTCCCTGCTCAGCAGCTTTTGGCTCAGCTGGTGTTCACCTAGACCTTGAAGACATCCCAACTATTTTTCATGTCCTCACTGATGCTTTCCGAGGCCTCAATGCAGCAGCCGGTACCTGACCCACCATCCCAAGTCTTGCAGCACACTCCAGCAGCTAGACGAAATGGCAGCGTGCAAGGCAGGTATTGTGTTGGCATCTTTCCTCCAATAAGTCTGGAGCATTTCCCCTTGCTTGGCACAACAGCTTCACTGCTTGCCTTGGTCACATCTTCCCCTTTCTGCAGATTTGCAGCTGAGGTCCTGTTGTTCCTTTCCTCCCCTGCACATCCAAGAAATAACTTTTTTTTTCCCCCTGTAGCTCTAGATGAAAGCATGTGGGAACTGCAAGGAGAGGCAGACTGTATCAGTACAGGCTGGGAGGTGACCTGCTGGAGAAGAGCTCTGTGGAGAAGGACCCAGGGGTCCTGGTTGATGACAGGTTGGCTATAAGCCAGCAGTGTGCACTGGTGGCTAAGAGAACCAATGGGATCCTGGGATGCATCAGGAAGAGTGTGTCCAGCAGGTCGAAGGAGGTGATTCTCCCCCTCTACTCTGCCTTGGTCAGGCCCCACCTGGAGTACTGTGTCCAGTTCTGGGCTCCCTGGTATAAAAAAGACAGGGACCTTCTGGAGAGAGTCCAGAGAAGGGCTACGAAGATGATTAGGGGCCTGGAACATCTCCCATATGAAGACAGGCTGAGTGAGCTGGGACTGTTTAGTCTCAAGAAAAGAAGACTTAGGGGGGACCTAATTAGTGTTTATAAATATCTTAGACATGGGATGCAGGGGGAATTGGCCAGCCCCTTTTCAGTGGTCTATGGGGACAGGACAAGGGGCAATGGCTGTAAACTGGAGCACAGGAAGTTCCGCACCAACATGCGGAAGAACTTTTTCCCAGTGAGGGTGACAGAGCCCTGGGACAGGCTGCCCAGGGAGGTGGTGGAGTCTCCTTCTCTGGAGATATTCAAGTCTCGTCTGGACGCCTGTCTGTGCAATATGAGATAGGGAGCTGCTTTGGCAGGGGGGTTGGACCTGATGATCTCTCGAGGTCCCTTCCAACGATTCTGTGATTCTGTGAATGGTCAAGTTCAAGATGGCAACCAAAACAGTCACTGTGAAAGGAGAACACACAGGCAATGAAGCAGCATGCTTGTATGAGTAGCAATGAAGCAGAAGGTTTGTAGCAGTAGCAGCACCACAGCCTTTGCAACAGTCTCAGCAGACTTGGTCATCAGAGAAGAACCTTGAGAGACACTTTCTGGTTTTTGAGTGAACAAGACAAAAACATCCCACGTGCCTAAGCACAAGTGTGAGGAGAGATGTGCTGACTACCGTTGCTTTGTAGAACCAGCTGGGCTGGAACTAGCCAGCCCCTTGGGAATAAGCACATTTTGTTTCCCTCCCTCCACACAACAGCCCATTGCATTAAGTTAGGTCAACATGTGGTATGCATGTGATTCACATGTAACATTTCCTGGAAACCAGCAGCAAGTCCAGAGGAGGATCTACACTACTGATAATGCTGATTTTTCCCATGGCTGTCAAAGAAAAGTCTGATCATCTCTTGGGACATAAGCAGCAAACCTTATTCCACTGGTTAGTTTTCCAGAAGCTTCACTGCAGCTTCTCTTCCCCCATTCCCTCTATTTAAAAAAAAAAAAAAAAGCCAAAACCCAAGACAGAGAGGTCTCTGACAGCAGCTATTCTTCATAAAGTGAAATAACCTAAAATGAATGACATAACTGTGTGCAGATTCTGTCCCTCAAATCCAAATCACTTTGTCCCATTCTTGGAAGTTCTACTAAGGTAATCAAGGGATAGGGAAGAGCTTCCACACAGGCCTTCAGCCTGGAAGAGGAATGGCTGAGGAATAAAGGTACTCAAAACATGTGACATGAGATGGTTCTTCTACCCTGAAACCATGCAACTCATCACTACAGTACATTGCAGAGGCTCGGTTCAGGGATGCTTGCAGAAACTCAAGATAGATTTCTCAGATCCAAAGGTACCATTTCTGGGCTGCAAATGCTAAAAGCCAAGAGACATCTCTGCTCAGCTATTACCACATTCTCATCCTTATGCTTGTACACCTCCCAAGGCGCAGCAAAGGTGGGACACAGGACTACACACAAACCTTTCTTCTGACACAATGTTGCTGGTTTTGTGTTCTTTATGCACAAACTGAGTAAGTGGGTTAAGAGGAGAATCATTGAGGCCACTTGACATTAACGTTTTTCTATTCCTTTGGCTACCATGAACAAGAGCTCATAACATTCCTCCTATTATTGCCTGAGGAACAACTCATGCATTTTCTCCAATTCTTTTCAAATACTACAACTGGTAAATCTGAAGATTAAAAACCCCTGCTAGTGACAACTTCAAGGCAGGTGACTGATACTAGTTCAGAACTCCTCCAGAGCAGGACAGACGTACCTAGCTTCTTAATCACAATAGTTTTACAGCTCTTGAAGGGCTTCTTTTTTTATAAAAGCACGTAGCTTTACCAGCAGCTTCACACATGCCAAGAAAAAAGGTACTGACATCTAATTTCACCAGAAACTCTTGGACTGTACTAACAGCATCTAAAACCAGCACTTCCACAGAAGACCCAGCACCGGTAAGAACTACTGCTTCCCCATTTCAGAGAGAAAAACTAAAGCGATCAAGATTTAAGATATCAGGCAGCATGAATAACCCATTAGGAGAGATTAAGCTTAGATGCTAACACACAGAAAAGAGAACTTTATTCCTTATCAAAAGAGGTATGTGTTTCATGGGCCAAAACCACACTTTGGGACTTTCATTTCAACGTGCTAAACTGAGGTTGCATTCAAAATGGAAGGAGTTTTCAGCAGCTACAATCTTCACCAAGTAGCTCCTTGGTGGTTGATTTGTTAGGCTACCAGAGCACCAGTACAAGATCACAGTTACATGGGAAATGCAGAGGGGTGTTGGGGCTACTTATTTCACTTCCAGGCTGTCTCACTTGAGGGTGGCTTGAACAATGGGCTAATTTTCTCATTATAAACATAACTTAGCCAGCAATGACACAGCCTACGTTCTGTCTGCAGAGATGCAACACCACTTCCAGACACGTTTCGGCTCTTGTGCATGCAGGTGACAGACTTGCAGAGATTCCACATCTGCTTTAACTCCCAGCAACACTGCTATAATGAATAGCAGTTGGGCTCAGAGGACAGTACTCTACCTGCAGTCCAGTAACAAGCAGTTTGTCCCAGGGCCTGTCCTGCTTAACACCTTTGTCAGCGACATGGAAGAGGTATTGCTGCACATCCTCCTCAATTTTTGGGGTGAGACAAACCTGAAGGGAACAGTAAGCATGCCAGAGGGCAAGGCTACTGCCCAGAGAGCCCTCTGCAAGGTAGAGAAATGGGACAATAGCAGCCTGATGAAAATTAGGAAAAACAAACAGTGTCCTGCACTGGGGAAGGAATAATCCTCTGCACATTGGTAAAGGCTAAGGACTACCTGATTGGAGACCAGCTTTGCTGACCATGTGGGCTACTGGTGGAC
Organism: Zapornia atra; assembly: GCA_013400835.1. NCBI lineage: Eukaryota > Metazoa > Chordata > Aves > Gruiformes > Rallidae > Zapornia > Zapornia atra. Next base: position 139,562 of record VZTU01022893.1, read on the forward strand.
AGCAAGCTGAACATCAGCCAAGTCTGTGTCCTGGCAGCAAAGGTGGCCAACAACAACCTGGGCTGTATTAACATGAGCACAGTCAATGGATGGAGAAAAGTTAATAAATGCTGAGTAAAAGGGCATAATCAATCACAAGTAGATACTGCATCCAGTTTTGGGACCTCCAGTACAAGACAAACATTAAGAACCTGGAATAAGTACAATGAAGGGCCACCAAGATGACTGAAGGACTTCTCCAGTGAAGAGAGGATGTGGGACCTAGGCTTGTTGAGCCCAAAAATAGACAGCTTTAAGGGGAGTGTAGCAGCAGCCTGGCCCAGAGGTCATTAACATAGAGCCAGTCTCACTGCAAAGATGCAGGATGGGAGGACAAGAGACAAGCTTAAGTTGTCAACAGGTGTCCTCACCAGGTATAAGGATAATTCTCACTAATAGAATAATTAAGCCTTAGAACTTGTCACCCAGAGGCTGCGCAAACTGCATTCCTAGAGGTTTCCAAGGCTGGGCAAAACACTAAGTGTCATGGTTTGAATTCAATACAGGACTTTGAGCAGAAAGTTGGGACTATAGACCTCCTGAGATCCCTTCCAACCTCAATGGTTTTATCATTCTGCAAAAGGATATGTCACAACACTGGATAAAAGAGGTTGCACCATGATTAAAGTGACTCCTAAAGTAAAAATTATAGATAAGGGGGGCAAGATTTTGACAACTAAACTCTTGAACAAAGGTTTTCACAGACACCTATCTAGAATTGCAAATAAAAAGTAAGATTTGGTGGCTGGTTTCCCAAAAAGTGTTTTGAACCAAGCAAGCTTTGTGCCTCCTAAGACTTCAAGTTTTGGAGTCACTGTTAGTGACAGGGTAAACAAGGAACCATATTATTCTAAGTTTGTAAGCAACACATTGTTCTAACAGTGCCAAGCAACGTCATGGTGACAATGCCAAAATTCTTGCACACTAACAGCTGGTTTAAGTATTAGAACATTTATGAAAATTTAAGGGATCACAGGTTGTGGGCTGCCTTTGTCTTAGAAGATCAAAACCTAGTGATTAAAATGGAATTTTTCTCATCTCTGTCACAGGACAATGGAACAAATTTGTATGGGAGGAAGTTTGGATCAAACAGTAGCACTGATCAAATACTCTCTCTGAATCATTCCTTTTTTTTTTTTTAAATCTTTCAGTTAGCTATTTCTCACACTGAATGCTAAAAGAAAAATAAGATATAGGCCCATAAATGCAGTCTCCAAAGACATAAAGCTGCTGCATGTCTTTGTTGGGATGAACACCTTTAACACTTAAAACTCACTGGGATTTTTTGTGCTTTGACGTTAGAGCCCTTTACGTAGAGAAAAGCAGTTCAGACTCCAACACAGAGGTCTAGACAACTCACTGAATCACAAAGCTGTGTGACTCAGATGAGACAGAATGTCTCAGGTCCAAGCAATTACTTCCTTCTGCTCCTTGTTCTGCCCCCTCCACATCAGGGTTCACCAACAGCTCAAAACACAAACCCTGACGTCACGACAGCTTACTAATCACATTCACAAAGGCCAGCAGTTATTCCAGCTTGGTTAATATTCCAGCCAAACAGCTGTGGCACATCAACACCTTCTTCAAGAGTTGCCTGACCAACCACCCTCTATCATGCTTCCTGCAGCATGAGCCCAAAATCTTCTACTTCCTATTCTTTCAAATTACCACCTTGGCCATCAGGAGGAGAAGTGACCTCTAGACTGTCTCCATCAAACCAGCTCTGACCTGGTGAATCATTTATTTGAAACAGAGTAATAGCATTATATCTAGTTCTTGCAGTTGGAAGACCACCTTCTGTATCTTCTAGGTGCTCAGCACAACAGAGCTCTGACCTCACCTCCAACTTCTGCTATTCCTTAAACTATCACAATACAGGGTTTCCTAAAGAAAAAAGTTGTGTTAACTACCACAATGCTATTTTTCTAAGCCTACAACTGCAATAAAAGCACAGCAAAGTATCTTCAGTGGAGGTATCTGGGATAATAACCCTACAATGGGCTAGACCTTAGATAAAAACATCACCTTTAACTACTTTTAATAAGATTTTGAGTTTGTTGTGGTGTTTTGTTGTTGTTCTTTGGTTTGGGGTTTGGTTTTTTTTAAGTAAAAAAATGCTGTACTCCAATTCTCAAAGAAAAATACTTTCCCTGCTAGATTTTTCCCCTAGTTTACAACAACAGTAAGATGATTATCAGCACCACTGTGTCCAACACACTCATATAAATAAATCATTCCAAGTGAGAAATATGCTTACTGCACGTTTACCCAAGGACCTTCACTCCCACACTTTGTGTTTGAAACACCTGCAAAAGGTGTTTATTACCTCACATATACCTGTAAATATCACCCCCTATAATTAAGCCAGGCAATTAAAATCCCAACATAAGCCAGTATATGTCATCTTAAGTGCAAAATTGGGTGGTCTGCCACAAATGCAGTCACTTTCCTATATCAGATTGCCTCATCTGCTGCTAAGCCCAGCTAGACCATGGGAAATATGTGCAGATCCAGCAAAATAGTTAATTCAGAGTGGGGGGCCCAGGTCAGACCACAGAGAGGAAAAAGACTACCATCCTCTTTTTTTTTTTCTCACTGGCAGAAGAGGAACAAAGGCAGCCCCCATGCTCCCCTGGGTATAGCTCCAAGACCAGGAGGCAGCAGTGCTGCCCAGGGAGTCTGCATTGCCCCAGGGGCTGCTCATCCCTTTTGGCCTGTAGTTCGAAATCAAAATAAGCAGGAGATCAACACCCAACCATTGTTTGATGCATGGAATTTTTTATAAATCTTTCTAGTTTCTCATTATAACAGAATTAACAGTCAGGGAGGGGGTGCTGTGTGAAAGGGGAATCTCTCTTGGAAGGCTTCAGGCTCTGCCCCCTATAACAGACTCCTAAGATAAACAGAGGTGAGACACTGATGGCTGAGAGAAGTCTTTACCTGCCAAACTGCAGAGCTCTGTTTCAGAGGGTTTGCAGGGACTGCCATATCTAGGAGGCCAGTGACAAGCAGTGTCCCCCAGGGGTCTGTCTTGGGACCGGGGCTCTTTAACATCTTTATCAATGACATCGATGATGGAATTGAGTGCACCCTCAGCAAGTTTGCAGATGACACCAAGCTGAGTGGTGTGGTTGACACCCTGGAAGGAAAGGAAGCCATCCAGAGGGACCTTGACAGGCTGGAAAGATGGGCCCGGGGGAACCTAATGGGGTTCAACACTGCCAAGTGTAAGGTGTTGCACTTGGGTCGGAAGAATCCCAGACATAGATACAGACTGGGAGAAGAGCTTCTTGAGAGTAGCCCTGCTGAGAAGGACTTGGGGATTGTGGCGGATGAGAGACTTAACATGAGCCAGCAGTGTGCTCTTGCAGCTCGCAAGGCCAATGGTGTCCTGGGCTCCATTANTGAAGGGAGCTTATAAGCAGGAGGGGATTCAACTTTTTAAAAGGGCAGATAATGGCAGGACAAGGGGGAATGGATTAAAACTGAAGAAAGGAAGGTTTAGATTAGATCTTAGGGGGAAGTTTTTTACAGAAAGAGTGGTGAGGTGCTGGAACAGGCTGCCCAGAGAAGTAGTGGATGCCCCGTCCCTGGAAGTGTTCATGGCCAGGTTGGATGGGGCCCTGGGCAACCTTGTGTAGATCCAGGCCTGGAGGTTGGTGGCCCTGCCTATGGCAGGGGGGTTGGAGCTCTATGATCCTTGGGGTCCCTTCCAACCCAGACCATTCTATGATTCTAGGGTTGTATCAGGAGAGTGTTTATTAAATTTGAAGATGGCACAAGGCTGAAATGGAGCGCAAACATAACAGAGAACAAGGTAAGTGCTCAAAATCATCTTAAACAACAGAAACTACTCTGGAGAAGCCTCATGATACATTCCTAGGTGAGAGATTTTGGAACAGTCGCTTACCTAGAAATAGAGTCCCAAGAAGAGATTGAAAGAACTTAAACTCTCTTCTTAACACTCTCTAAACATCATAGGTCTTCAGATATGTAAAAGACTGCTATAGAGAACAGACTAACATGATCTCCAGTCTCCTGATAAGTAGGACAGGTAGCAATTGGCAAAAGGAGCTGTACCACTCTGAAGTAGCACACTGAGGAAGAAACAGAAAGCAGAGATCCTGACCAGAGGTTCCCACACCTAGCAGGCAGCAGCAGGTAATTTGTGCATGCTTAGCATTCTGCTAGCACTTTTATAGCTATACATTATTTTTATAGCACTACATTAAGTTAGGATTCTTGGAGAAGGCTTGAGGTGAAAGCTCATATTTCAACACATTTTAAACCTTTTTAGCATTGATTCATCTTTTTTCTAGATTTTTTTCTTCTTTGTAGCTCAGCTCATTCCTACAGCTCCCCTTTACATCTTGCTTTCTGAGAAATATCTGCTTTGCATAATCCTAATTTATTCTTAATTGAAGTAGTTTCATGTTTCTCTTTTCCTTTCTTAAAACCCACAAGTTCCCCACCTGTCCTCTTCATATGCTTGGTATTCTAAAATAAGCTGCATCATAAGCAGGCACCATTCAAGCAAGGTTCATTTTTACACTATTAAAAAACCCAACAAACAACCTACCCCACACAGCTCAGTTATTTTAAAACACCAAAACAAGCTACTACAGATCCTCAGGACAATCATTTACATGCACTATAAGACTTACTAACATTTACTCACAACCAGAATCAGTCTCAATTCTTTTAAAGAAACTGAAGGTTGTCTTAAAATATACAGGTGGGTGGAGATGGCTAAAGCCTTTCTTGTATGGACAGATACCTCAGTGCAGAACCTGCACTCACATTGCAACTCTGATCCAGAAATTTTGCATTATAGATTCTCCTTGGAGAATCTAAAACATAAGAGGTATCAGCATAACTGTTAGACTTTGTTTTTCATTTCCATGAAAAAGTGAGGAAAAGCAAACCCTGTTTAGTAACATCCTTTTGCCTTTAGAAGAGCTAAATCAAATCTCCCTTCCCAGACATTCCTGTCCCCAAAAGCAACCCACAAGTCTCACAGCAAAGCTAAGAATACACATCCACAATGTTTTTTCTTGCTTCTCTGCTCACTCAACAGGTTCACACGCCACAGGCTGGGCTTTCAGTCTACCTTTTTTGTTAGAAAGTTCATCAACACTGTATCTATTTACTCCATACAAACCAATAAGGAAGTAAACCCACAGAAGTGGTAACTCTTGAACAGCTATCTTCTTGCTGAGCCAGCAAGTGTTGTTTTTGACACCATGTGTCCTAAAGTCTATTGTCTGGCAATTTATTCACTAAACAAGGAAAAAACATTTGGAAATAAAATCTCTTGAAGCATCTTCTAGACTGAGGAAGCTAGCCTTAAAATGTTTGGAAAGAAAGAAAGAAAAAAAGAGGTGACACCTCACATAACAGTCCTTCTGAAAGAATTCTACTTTGATCCCCATCATGTGGGATCAGAAACAAACTAAGTGCTTCAGGCTTAAATCACCACATCTAGACCACCTTTTAGAGGGCAGGCCTTTATCTTCTTGCAAATAGACCTCCAGTGCTGAATACTCACAAGCTGAGAGAAACATTACCTGCAGTTACAAATAAGGAGTCAAAACAGTATGCTACAGACCACCATGCAGGAAAGAGTAATAAAGATCTATTTACTTTTCTGCACGGGCCATAGAGCCAGGGTGTTTGTATCTAATGAAAGAGACACAAGACATGTACATGTGGGCAATGGGAACTGGTGGTGTGCCAAACCCTTCACTGTCATAAGGACAACATGGACAATCACCTGAATGCAACTCTGTGCAAGTTACTCCAGGTGAACCTGCTTTAGCAGACATGGTGGTGTTGGGTTGATAGTTGGACCTGATGATCTTAGAGGTCTTTTTGCAACATTCAATTAAATTCTATGATTCTATGAGGTTGGACATGATCTCCATGGGTCCTTTCCAACCTATACCATTCCGTGCCATGAAGATGATCAGAGGGCTGAAGACTGGCTGGGAGAGTTGGGCTTGTTCAGCCTGTGAAAAAGGTGACTCCAGGGAGACCTTACTCCAGCCTTCTAGTACCTAAACGTGCTACAGGAAAGATGGAGGGGGACTGTTTAAAGGCCATGGAGTGATGGCTTTAAACAGAACGAAGGTGGATTTAGATTAGATATTAGGAAAAAATTCTTCCCTGTGAGGGAGGTGAGGCCCTTGGCACAGGTTGCCCAGAGGAGCTATGACTGCCTCCTCCCTGGCAGTGTTCAAAGCCAGGTTGGATGGGGCTTTAGGCAACCTGGGCTAGTGGAGGGTGTCCCTGACCATGGCAGGGGGGTTGGAACTAGGTGGTCTTTAAGGTCCCTTTCCAACCTAAACCATTCAATGACTCCTAGTATCAATCTGGACTATATATTTGACGAATAAAGAGAGGAAGGTGCAAGAGAGGGAAAAATACCCATCTACTGTCACTAAAAAAGGTGTGCTAATTGTTTGAGTGTTTGCTTCACCAAAACCATCTCTGCAACAAGTGACACTGATTCATTTTCAAAAATAAAATCTGTTCATGCACATATCCTTCAAATTACTAAATTGCTACAATAACCTCCATATGTACTCTATATGCAAGCAGAATAGAAGGAAGAAGATGCATTCCAGAAGTGATGATGCTTTTATGGAACATGGGCACTGATCCAGAGTCCTCAAACCCAGACAGTCCAGTGAGGGAAGGAGGAAAAATGCAAATTACTTCCTGGATCAGTAGAGACCATGATCCTGAATAAGCCCCTACCAGTCCAGACTCCAATTTCAGTCTGAGGCAAGTCCTAAGTTTTCTTAGTTCAGAGATGCTGCCTTCACTCCTCCTCCACTCTTTCCGAGCCAGGCAAGGAGATTACCCAACCATAGGTACAGAAACCTACAGAACCTTGCCAAAAATCTTCTTGTGAAGTTCAAATTAGTTACCAGGCAAGTTTTGTACAAAGGTAACCTTGAATGCCTTGGAATACATTAGAATTTTATCTTTTACAGCTGCACTTTAAGAGTGAGCTCTTCAAGATAACAACCTTGTGGGTTTGTTTCCATGTAACAACTCATCAGACTACAGCAGGTCATTCTCTGCCTTTCTTTCATCACTTAGCACTGAAAAAGGTCTAAAAGGTTTATCTCCTTTTTTTTGTTACACCACGATGGTCTGTTAAGTACACAGTGAACTGTTAGAGGAAACAACTACAAGTCCAACTGCTATGGCTGGTAGTGAGGGTCAGTATTCTGCTCAGTAACTTCAACCTATGTGAAGGAGAAAACTAGATAGAACGTTTTTCTCCAAAAAGCAGCCAGGAAACCAAATAATTCCTCTGAATTTGCATACCTGATTTATGAAGAGTCTTATTAACAAATGCTTTTTACTCAGTGGCCACTTACACCCACTGTTTTCCAATCCATACAGAATAACTATAGGTCAAGTGTCCTACCTCACATGAGTCTTCAGGATAACTAGGTATTTCCAATGGGAAGTCAAAGTTACCTTAACACTTAAGTTCAATGCTTTGAGTCTTGTGCTCTACTGAAGGTACTAGATTTTACTAAGTAGATGCATGTGCCTCTTAAGAAGCTACACAAGTGACAGTTTCAATGTTTTCACAGGAGATTCATTTACTGCAACACGAATCAAGAGCCAGGTCCCATCTGCATGGGGAGCAAAGCATCAAGGGTGGGACACCTTCCTCTGCTGACATATCACAAAACATTCTCAATTCAGATTAAGCTTCAATTTACTCCCTGAACATTTTTCTAGTTTGTAAAACCAGAAGGCAATACTACTCCCTGGGGTGCTCAGGAGTGGCAGCTACTGCAGAACTCTTACACCATACCACAAACATTCCAGCTGCATTCCCATGGGACCAGCATCCCTACTGCTCTTCCAGACCCGCTTTCTACAAACCCAATGAGCTGCTTTCAAGAACATTATGGATGCTCTCATTATAGGAGCTTTTGTAGGTGATATGTTATAAGCCAAAGACCACCTCTGTTGAGGTGGGTGTGCACAGAGATGCTCACAGTGTCCCAGTGACATGTGGCCCAGGATTTATAGGTAGCACTGTGTGACACAGTGGTAACAAGAGCAGCCACAAACTAGAGGCACCTACACTGGCTGCTTGGGGCACACCTGCTGGGTTCCCGTGTGAAATGCTTGTTTTCTATAAACAACAAAGTTAAAACATGACAATTATTTCAGAGATAAGAAAATGCCTTTGACAAAGAGTGACAAGGAAACCTTCCTAATAACACCTGGACCAGGAAAAAAGTTTCAGAATAACACTAATCTTTCTGCTGTCCTTTTCACATGTCCCTATGGTGCTGTAAAAGGAAAGGTGTTGCAGAGCAGTAAGGGTGCTTTGTATTTCAGTATCAAACATACCTGAGGGTTGATAGACTGAACTAACCTAGAGACCTCTTTCATCAGTTGATTTGGGTTTGGTTTTAGGGATTTCACACCCATTAGAAACCAGTCTTGGTTCAAGCAATAAACAAAGGAGTGATGAGGCAAGCAGATTGGCACAGAGACTATAGGAAACAATTTAAGTAAAATTGCTCCAGCTGCCACACATGTGTGCATGCACACACACCATCCCCTCAGAAAACATTATGCAAGAACATTGCTTCAATATGAACCCCTCTCTGTATGTATAAACTTTTAACCTCCCTACCAAGCAACTGGTTGCAAGGAGACACATTTTAAGGAGGAATCATCCAAAACTTTCTTACAGAGCTGAAAGGAAGATTTTGCACAGTCCTTTAGCACCAAAAGAGATACCAGAGTCCAAGTAAGATTTATATAAGGCAATTTTCTGATTAATTTAATCACTAGTTGCTGTATTTTGCCATCAGCACTCTTTTGAGACCATACAAAACTTACCTGCTTAGGGTAGAAGTGACAGACCACTGGCACAAAGGAAAACTTTAGGAAGTTTGTGGACAAACCCTACCTGGCAAGCAGCCTGGTGCTGCAAGAAACACAAAAAGCATTCTAGAAGTTATTTTGGGGGCTCATCCCTCTGCGCCCAGAAAAAGGGTCATGTCTGTAGAAGCAGATTCAAGATATCTAAGCAAGGTTAAGTTGATGTTAATAAGGACAATTTTAACTCTTCCTTGGAAATTTTAGGAAGACAGAGCATTTTAAAAAGGTGGGCCAGAGGGAACATCTGTTTGAGACCAGATGTCACCAAAGAAACTGCTGCAATGGAGAAGGAAATAATTTTTTTTAAAAAAATCAGGAAGCAGATGGGAAACAAGGTAGATGCCTGCTATTAAGTACAAGCAGTAATATCTACATACATACAAGGAGGAATGAGAGGTTGAAGCATTTTTATGCTCTGTTCAACAGGGCTTATATTTGTGTTTATTCACATGTTTCCAAATCATATGCCTCTGCTCTGATACTCACTATTCCTACAAAAAAATCCTCAAAGGAGTTTCCACCAAGAAATAAGTTAATCCTCAAATCAGTCACCCTCAGCCATTTTCATTACCACCTTCCCCAAAAGCTTGACCAAAAAAAGCAATTACAAATTTTAAAAGATATCAGGTGGATATGGTTCAGCTGAGTCCAGCACAAGGTTCAGGAAACACAGAGGAAGTGTTTATACAGACAGCACACTCCAGAAGGTCAGAGTGAAGCAATGAGAGGTGGTGTGTGCTGGTATCTTAGAGAAACCCCGTGGCTGACAGCCTAAGGTGGACAGAACAATACTACTGTTTTTCTGCAAAGCTAGGAAGTAATCTGGCAGTACAAAGTAGTTGCAGGTGGAAAGTCAGATGCAGAAGGCAAACCAAACCTGCTCAGAGAACAATGCTACTGGGGCTTTACCCTCAAACTCTCCACCCTCCAATCTCCCTCAGGCAAAACTATGACTTAACCGCTAGTAAAACATGAAGACAACATTTTAAACACAAGCAAGGTTGAAAAACAGTAAAGAACACATATCCATTTGAGCAATCAGGTCCATTGGAGAGTACCCCTGCCCATGGCAGGGAGGTTGAACTAGATGGTCTTTAAGGTCCCTTCCAACCCAAACCATTCTGGGATTTTATGTTTCCCACAGTAGCCCATCTACTGCAAAAATTGTAACACTATTTGTGGAGGTTAAACAGCAACTACACAATATATTGGTGAGAGCAAATAACTAATAGCATGATCTAACAGTTTGCCATAGTGCCAGCACCAAAGAGAAGCAAGAAAGGGGGAGAAAAAAATCAAGGATCTGTTTTTGTAAAGGTTTTGCCAAGTATTTAAATACAAACTTGCATTAAGTTTACTGAGCTCATACCCCAGACACCAACAAGGTCCAAAACGGAGGAGCTTTCAGTCAAAGAGAGTGACTGCATCAGGAAGTCAGCATTCACTAAAGAATCCATTTCAACATTTTTTATGGTTAACTCGGAGAACAGAAATGAAGGCAGTTATCTGAATTGCTTAGAAGGCTCTATTGTTCCCTCTTCCAAAGGATTTTTCCCCAGAACAGAATGGGTGGTGTGTGCAAAGCAAGTGAAAGGTGGGGGAAGGGGAAAAGTCTTGTGGATAGAGAAACAGAAACACAGTTTTAAGCACAGATATCAATTTTTAAAGTAACTTCCTACCTCCCACTGCAAGTGAGGCGGGATATTTCTGATCTGAAGCTTCCGACTCCTGCAGATAAATTAAAGAAAATAGTTTTTAAAAAAATAAAACAGAAAGAAAATGTTATCACAAGAGAGACTATACATAGCAGTGTCCACGTTTAAGCATCTGTCATACTAAAAGGGGCAAAACCAAACACACAACTAAAAAAAACTCAACAGATCACTGGGGTGGAGGGGGGAAAAGTCAGGTCAAAACCGTTTCAAGTCCAAAGAGCCGTTACAGAAATACTTGTTACACATTTGACAGCTGTTACATTTCATGAAGTCTCCAGTTTTCTCCAAGACTATTTCTATTTCAGCTTTACAGCCTTCAATATCTAACTCTCTCCATTATAAATAGGTGTGATAATCCCATGAATTTGCACTGGGTTCCCCCCACACATCTCAAGATTTATTTTTTCTTTAAATTCACCAGGATGATGCTTCAAGATTCTACATCCCTTCAATGAAGAAAATATCAATCTGAATTAATACATTCACTTTGATATTAAGCTTTTTGTTAGTCTAATGTCGGACGACAGACATTCTCCATGCCTCATCGGGAGGAAGGGGTAAGAATCAGTAAATTCATTGTATTTTCACTCTAAATTTACATCAGTTTTCACTTATCTAGTAAACAAAACATTCGCTTTGAAGTGCTACTGCAAAGCCTGGCAGTGTGCTGGAGGCCTTCACAGCCAACTCCTTTGTCTCCTCCCTTCCCCCAAAGTGAAAGAACAAATAAATGCCGGAGATGCCACAAACCCCTAGGGATTTACAAGAATGTGTAGATTAACAGTTTCAACTGGGCTCAGGTAGGATGTGCTGGTTGGGTTAGCCTGGTCAGCCTGGGGAGATCTGGGGAAAGGAGAGGGGTCAACATAAGAGTAGCCTACTTTGAAATTGTCGACTACATTTTTGTTCCCCAAAGTAGCTAAAATAAGTGTCTTGCGTTCAAACACGCAGTTTTTCTTAGTGTTTTAATTGTTCAATACTGACCTCTCACAGAAAAACCCTTCACACTTTAAGGACTTTTTGTAACAGAATTTTGTTAAACTTATACAGGCCAGTATACTCTTGCAACAAGACAAATTTTAGAAATATTCTCATCTAGCACTAAAATCCAAAGCTTTCATTTTGCTCCTCGGTTCCTTTTAAAAAACACTCCTTTCCCTACCACCACCACCCACCCACCCAGGCCTGCAGCAAGCGTTTTACATCTCAAAATGTTCTTTTAGACGTGCTTTGTTCAGGGTGCAACCAGAGTTTACAGCACAAAGCCTTCTTACCCAAACTTCTCCCAACACATACAGTATCATCCCTGATACTACAGGGCCCAGAGGAGCAAGCGACAAACGTGCTTTCTCCATCAGAAAAGATGAACAAGTCTTGACTGTGCAGCTTTTTCAGCTGTTTTCCCTCTCTCAAGCAAGAGCCGATTTCAGCATTTGATCATACAAATAGGCAAGGATGGGAGAATGAAAACCCAAACCACACACAACGCCTTTAAGCTTTCATTTCCAATAAAGCAAAGAGAGTCAGGAGCACTTCACTGCAGGGTGGTGGGGGGAAGGATGGGAATTTCCTTTAAGTCTGCAAAGACTTCCTTAAACTGTAATCTCTGCTAGCAACAGTGCTACAGAACCATCACCCCAAAGTATTGATACATTGCTCTGAAATATCAAAATAATCTCACGTGTCAACCTGAAACTTGAAAGTTGGGTCATAAAGTAGAACATAAAAGGAGATGTTCATTCAATATTAAAAATACTGGGAAGTTTTAATGCAGAGAAATCCCAAACCACAAAATTGGCAGCCAATACACTATTCAATGAGCTTCAAACTGTGTCATGCCATTAGTCTCTCACACTTGTAGATTCAAATTAAAATTCATGAGCTTCGTAGCAAGGAGTGCCACTCGCAGAAGGATAGGAGGACACAACAGCCCAGCCAGCACACCAACAACAGGTCTCACCCCAGCTCCATGCCAAGCCAGACAACAAATGCTCACACTTCACAGTGTATACCCACTGGTGAGGAGGGAAGGGGGAAGGTCCTTTCCAGAAACACATATACAAATTTCACACACACACACCTGTCACTTCACATTTCATTTCAGAATGAAAACCTACGTATCTTTATTCATTTACTGTCCAACAAAAAGGAGCAACCTCCATGTTCACTCAACAATAAAGGGCATTGCACAAGGGTTGGAGGGTATTTTTTCCTTTCCATGTGACTTGGAGGGACTGAAAACTTTTATCCAATTTAAGACCTTTGCCAGCTAAAATTTGTAGCACAGAAATAACTTGAACATCCTGAAAGGGAGGAAAAGGAAGGGAGAGGAGCAAGGAAGAAATGTCACTTTAAAATTACCAGTTCCTCTACCTCATTCAAAGAGCCAAAGGAGATGACAAGTCGGGTACAGTCCCGCTGTACACCTCAATTTATGGCAATAGTGAGACACCTATTGTACAAAACTGAAAGGTCATTTGAAAAATACAACAATAGCTGTACGAACCATTTAATTCAAAACTATTTACACCATCAGTTGCTTGGCTGCACTGCAAATAATTTTAACTTGTTGCCCGATGCACAAGTTTGAAGTCTGGTGTTCGTTGATGCACATAAAAACTTTTGGTTTACATCATTGCCCTCTGACAATTAGCAATAAGGAAAAAAAAATACAAAGTTTTGAACAGCCAAGAAAAGAATCACACACAACCAGCATAAAAGATAATGATCACCTTTGAGACTGTCAGTAACAGCTCCTATTAAAAAAAGGTGTAAATGTGTTTCTTAAAGTTACCTAAAAATACACAGATCTTGTAGCCCCTTTCCCTTGCTGCAGAAAGAACAGGTAGGAGTGACAGAAATGGGTTTGCCTTCCCAGGACCAGAAGGAGCACAGAACTAGCAGCGAGCAGGCAGAGACCGAATCCCCACAAGCTGCAATAACCTGCACAGCTCCTGCTCGGAGACATGGCTCCTCCCCATCCTTCTCCTCGGCTCTGGCAGCCCCACACAGCTCCTCGCTGCAGGACAGCATTAGCAATCCGCAGCCGTCTCCGCTGCACGCACGTGAACCCACAGAGAATCAGCCCTCAACTTCCTCAAGAAAAATCCCAAGCTGAACGCAAACGTACAGCAAAGAGCAAGGGACAAACCCGGGGCTGGAGGAGCTCGCCGGAGCGACAGCAGCTTCCAGGAGGATGGGTTCTGGCTTCGGAAAGCGTGCTTTTGCACGGGGACAAAACTCCGCGCAATAGGTGGGGAACAGAAAGACAAAGCTACGGGAGGATCTTCCTGGAAATACTCTCAGGCAACGTCAGTTCTTTCGGAATGCCTTTCATCTTCCTCCCGAGCCAGTTCTCTTCAGCACAGTACAGTGGATGCAGAACTCCTGCAGTTCGCGTGTCCCAGACAGCACAAACTCAGAGGGTTTTGTCTTGTTTTAAAATAAGCCTCAGTTTTGTTACTTTACAACTACTTGCAGCCGTACCAGGTTAGTAAGACAAGAAATAGTCCTTTCAAATTCAATCAGGGTAGTTTATAGTTTCATTTTAAATCTGGCTCATCGAGTCTTAATAAATCCTTAGTAAAACACTGCCAGCATCTCATCAACGTGACTCATGTAAGTCTTGTCTATGCACCTTTTCCAGTTTAAGAGGATTTCTTAATTCACTTCTTGCCTTCTCAAAATGCAATGCCAATTGAGATGTCAACTAAAAAAAGTCTGGGCAAATTACACTTGTGCTCTGTACCATACGAAGGTTTTTGAAAGCCACCTGTAGCTCACAGCATGTGAACAGGTATTCCCACTTGTTTCTCTTTGAACAAGACACCCAGAACACCTTTTATTGGGTATAAAGACGACAGGCTTCTCTGGTTTCTGTATAAGGTTAGCCCATAAACAATTAGTTAGCAATAATTTAATTTTAAAGAGGAATTGCATGCATCCTAATTCTTCTTTTCAAGTCTTATACATGTAACAACTCAGTTACTTCAAACCACTGCTGATCATATGTCAGCATATTTATTCTGAGGTTGTTGGGACATGAAGCCCTGCGTCCAGGGGGACACAAACATCTCTGCAACACTGAAAGCAGGTAAGACAAAGAGACATCATTGTGCTCCTTCACGAGGAAGGCAGCATGTTTGTGCCATATGTCTGAACAGAGACAGAAAGGGCAAAGCACCATAAAGATGCATAATTTCCTAAAAGCCATCTTACTGGCTTCTGAAGGGGTAATCTCTGATCTGTAAGCGCAGGGAACATGTGCGCAGGGACACACAGTGCTCCCGACCCACAAGAATTCTCCACACACATGAAGCAATAAAACTTCTCTTAGGGAAAAGGTGGTGGGATATGGGAAGAAGAAAACCCACATTTTCACCATTCCTTCTTCTATATGTATTCCTTCCTTCTCTCTGCCTTCCCTATACACATCCCTTTTTCCCCCTTCAACCTACCAAAACCCTCTTGGACTAAAAAGGTCCCAAAAATTATCCATTTCTGTATCCCCACACTAAATAAAATCTCACTATACACTTGCACTAATACAACCTCACTGTATGCTTTATGTGACAAAACCCCTTCTTTCCCCTGCTGCCTCCTTGATTCCCATTTCTCAACCCCACCGCCACCACATAACACCTGGACAAGCTGGAGAAGTGGGCCCATGTGAACCTCATGAAGTTCAACAAGGAAAAGTGTAAGGTCCTGCACCTGGGTCAGGACAGTCCTCATCATCAATACATGCTGGGAGCTGAAGTAATAGAGAGAGCAGCTGTGTAGAGAAGGACTTGGGGGTGATGGTGGCTCAACGTGAAATGACAATATGCACTCGCAGCCCAGAAGGCAAATCATATCCTGGGCTGCATCAAAAGGAGCGTGGCCAGCAGGTCAAGGGGGGTGATTCTGCCCTTGTACTTTGCTCCCATGAGACCCCACCTGGAGCATGGTGTCCAATTCTCAAGTCCCCAACATGAGGAGGGCATGGAACTGTGGGAACAGGACCAGAGAGCAGCCATGAAGACAACTGGAGGGCTGGAGCACCTCTCCTATGAATGCAGGTTGAGAGAGTTGGGGTTATTCAGCCTGGAGAAGAGAAGGCTCGGGGAGACACCTAATAGCAGCCTTCCAGTACCTGAAGGGGACCTACAAGAAAGCTGGGAAGGGACTTCTCAGGAGGGCACATAGTGATAGCATGAGGGGGAATGGTTTTAAATTGGAAGGGAGAAGATTTAGATTGGATATTAGGAAGAAATTCTTCACTATAAGGTTGGTGAGTCACTGGTACAGGTTGCCCAGCAAAGCTGTGGCTGCCCCCTCACTGGCAGTGTTTAAGGCCAGGTTGGATGGGGCCTTTAGCAGCCTGGTCTAGTGAGAGGTGTCCCTGCCCATGGCAGGAGGGTTGGAACTTGATGATCTTTGAGGTCCTTTCCAACCCAAACCACTCTATGATAATACTCTTATTTCAGCAGCCATATGAACTACACACAACATTAGTGCCTTAAACCTGCACAGTACAAACCTGCTGTTTTTAAAGAGTCATCTATGGAAGAGAGTTAAACACGTTTGAAAAGAGATCAAGTGAACATCGACAGTGTCAGTCCATTCAACTGTTTGAACTCAATACCTATGGGATAGAAAGTAAATGGTCTACCTTTTCCAGCCTTACGTGCATGCGAAGAGTCAGTACTTTTAGTTTCATGTGTTCTAGGTAGGCACTGCTATACTGGTTACCTAGAAAAGTCTTAGCACCACGCATCAACAGCACAGAGTATGCCAAAACCCACCAGCTCAGAGTGCTTTAACTCCACAGTGTTGCCTCAGAGTTTGCGGTGCCCCAACTCAGACCAGCTACACATAATGCTCCTGCAGACCCACTCACCAAAACAAGTCCTTTTCTCCCTGAACTCCAAAGAGCTGTGTGAAGACTAAACCCATCATTTCTCAAGCTTACTTCACTGACAACAGAAACTTAACATGGAGAGCTGGAGATGAAATATTTAATAAAAACTCACACACAGAAAAAAAAAGCTGTGATGGCTAATGCCATACAGTAAGAAACTTATATAAGAAGTCCAACAGCCATAGAAACAAAGTTAGTAACTCTTCTTGCCAGATGGAGAACTGCTGGCAACCAACTGAATTTATAGGGGAAGGGGAAGAGGTGTCTTATTGTTTACTCTGCAGCCAGCAAAATAAAAACAGGCAAGAAAAACCCGACTGAAAATGCTGTGTCCCCACACACAGTTTATTAGTTTCTCCCCCTCAGGTTGCTTCAAGTACACGATGCTTGATCACAACAAAGTGAATCAGTGTTTTTAATGCTCTTCTCATGGGGGGGAAGCAGGTTCACACTGCAAAAATCAAAAATCCTTAACTCTCCATTCAGATTAGTGTGGTTAGAGCGGGGGAAACAGAAGTAGATTTTTTTTTTTTAATTATAAGGTGAGGGAAGGGGCTGTCCTCCTTTTCTCCATGGTAAATATAAGTCATGTATGCAATATAGGTAATGATGCAGATAAAGCCACTGGAGTAGCTTGTCCTGTAAGAGGTGCTGCAGTCTTTGCCTGCATCCCAACTTCACACTGAAACTACGTGGGTTTAAGCAGCCTTTTCAGTCTTAAGTTGTTTGCATTTGATTCCTGAAAGCATCTAATAAATAGTAGTAAGTCCATCCAAATAAAGCTTTGTTGAATGTGCATTCTAAGCCATCTTCTATGTGTGCACATATAGTTATATACATATATACACACACAAGTGTATCTCAATTTTCTTATTCTTAACGAGTAGCTCTGATAAATACAGAAGCAAAGGGTTACACTCCCTGCCTGAAAAGGAGGTATACTGACTTTACTGAACCTCAGTGGGTTTTTACAAGAGACAAAGGAGTTTATATCACTTCCATTAAAAGGTAATTAATTTCTAGTGTATATTACAAGGCACCCTGATGACACAGTTACTGCATTTTATCAAATCAAGCCATTAGCTTGTGAACCAAAAAGTTCATCTTGATGCCTTATCTACAGACAGGAGGAGAATGGTTTCAAAGACAGGCTTGTTAGCAAACACCACCGCTCTTTATTTTTATACACTGATCTGGACGGCGCAACTCCTGAAGAGGAAATGTTACTGCTCCAATTTCAGACCCAATTCAGCAATTCAAGCAGACAAAGCTTGGCTAAGCCACAGGCAAACTGCAGCAATACTTCTCTTTGTGTTGCCTCATTATTTAATCCCAGACCTGGATTTAAAAGCACTCTGTACAACCACTCAGTATAACTTTTTCCATAAAATTTAGACAAAGAAAATTTTTTCTTAAGGCTCATGCAAGACGTAAGAGTTGGCTCCTAACTCCACTTTTCCCCTTTCATCATGCACATGCAACCCACCAAAGCAGCCGCTTTGGAGAGGTGTATTATCTCAGCAGTCGAGACGAAAATCTGGCTCTTGGATTACCTCACCAATCCCCCTGTGCTGATGATCAAATTTCCCACCAATGCCTGCAAAACATCAGATATGCTTACTACTTTCCACCAGGATGAACAATTCGAAAGCTGCCCACAGGGCCAGCACACCGTGCAGCTCTGCTCCCTAAAACCACCCAACACCCAGGCACAGCGCTGCGCCCTTCTGGGATAAACCCAAACACTCTGAAAGATGCTGGCAGGGTACAATAGGGCAAGAAGCACAGCCAGAAGATCTACATTGGTGTATCCAAGTTACATCACCCAAAACCAGGTACATCAACCAATGTAGTAAGCCTGACTCGAGTTCTTGTATTTATGCAGATTAGCCAGATAGTAGGCTTTCACCTATTACCATTTGCCTCAGTATTTCAGTTTGACAATTCTTGACATCACTAATTAGACTAAAAGCTTATATTCATTATTTGTAAATTCCCTTGAGTGGTCCATAAAGACATTTTAAAAAGAAAATTCTAAAGATTCTGCCATTACCATATTAATGTTGAATTCCTCATTTTAAAAAAAAAAAACCTTCCATTTTTCAGGTGTTGTTAATGAGAGAGGGCTGTTAAGATAATATTTTTTTTTTATTAAGAATTAAACACAGCTCTGAATTTAATAGGAACTTCCACTATCCTTTAGGAAAACGGGGTTTCATCTACTTTTGTGGTTTCTGATGTTTCAGGCCTTTTCTCTTATCCCATACAAAGCTTTGTATAGAAACTGAAAGAGTTGAGGGGTGGGTTTTGAGTTAGTTTCGGGTTTTGGGGTATGGATGCTGGTTGTTAATCATGCAAGACAGTTTCACTTTCCCTTCTACTCAGGAGGGGGATCTCTAGCATTTGAATAATTGTACCATGAAGCTGATTTTGTTGACCAGATATTTTAAAGCTAAGGGCACCTGTTCCCACCCTGCCACAAACTTGTAATTAATTAGGATGTGAATAACATGCTCAGGAGGTATACAAAAGACCGAAAATAACATCTTTTAGTGCAAAAGTGCTTCTAAATATGAAAAAAAAAATTAGGCTACTTAAAATCCTAACCAGCATGAATTAGTAGTCCCCTAACGACAGGGCACAATACTAATTTTTTTTCCTCCCCACCATTCTTTTTCTTCATCCACCAAATGAGCAAAGGCTTCTTCTCTCCCTTCACCTGCTTTCCTACTGTCCACAGGGGCTCCTAGATGTAGCAGTAAATATTTCCATTATGGACCAGCACTAAGAAGCAGCTGTAGACTGAAACTTGCATACGAAGTCCCTGGGATATACAACCAAGTCAGGGCTGGGGATCTCTAGGTACAGAAATTAATTTTTAAAGTTTAACTTTGAGTGAATTCAGGTCTTTAAAAAGAGCCATGGGAGGAGAAAGAAGTAGTGTAGGGTACTTCAGTGTCATTTCTGAAGCAAAATAGGGTACCAAGACTTGGATAATTAACAACTTTGTTCCACAAAGCAGCTGCTGGATATATCCTCACAGTACTTCTATTCTGCAAGTGTCCCCTACTAACATTACTTATTTCACATAAGTTTGCACCTCAATTAGAAACCAAATGGTGAAAAGCAACACAGATGTCGCATATGATGTAAAAGCTTTGGCTTTTTTTTGGTACAGGAGATATGGCACCAGGTTAAATCTTGGTTTAACAATAGGTCAGTGATTCAACCTTCTCAGACTGAAACATTTAAATTGAATTAGCAGCATTCACAGGAAAACTCAGTGCCCACCATGCTGCTGAGACCAACTTACTCAACCATGAGCCTGCGTTTACTGAGAACAATCGGAAATGCTTTCCAGATCCCTTATGCCACAGAAATAGATAGGGTGTCTAACCCATTTTTGGTCAGGGCTCAAGTGAAACTAAGGTTGTTGATATTCACTTTAAGGCCACTGTGGGCTCCAGATTAACCAGTCACATTCATTTCTGGTTTAGCGGCTAGAAAAGCAAAAGCCGGCTTGAAGTAAAATAGAAAGTGTTGCTCCACCTACATACTTACAGTGTGTAAATACAAGACCTCTGTTACACCAGCTCAGAGAACAGGGAACCTCTATTTGCTTCTTTTTTTGCTATTAAATATCCTGTGTAAACCTTTCAGGTTGAGAGCAAGCTACTTTAAAGCCAAAACCCAGAGAGGTGTTAGTGTAGTTCAGGGCACCATCCCACCACCTACCTCTCTGCTACCTCCCTGTTTCACCCCACACACTGACTTTTTAAAGAAAAGCCCGTTTGCTGCCTCTCCCAGGCTCCATTACCAGAAGGTGACAGAAATGTATGTCCAATTCCTAAAATTATCTCAGTAAACAAAGATTCCTGTGGGGTCTGGGAAATGGAAATGCACTGAAACACTCGAGCTGCTGAAAACACCCTCTAACTTCAAAAAGCATCTATGCTATAACTAGAATAAATGAGAAGTCTTGCTTAGTCTGATTTTAAGTGTGTATGTAAACTTTGGCTAACAAGACAGGCTCGCTAGTATTTTCGAGTCTCTTCCATGACATAGAGGGATATTAACAAGGGCAAACTACTTTATTTAGGCAACTGTCTATATAATGTCTAAAAATACGAGTAAAGTCCTAGTGCTTAAAAGAACAAAATAAACTAGAAGCGAAGCTAACGAGCACAGAGTAAATCAATGCTTTCAAGCATACAGCCACAAGTTTCAGGCTCTGTCCCGTGTTTAAAACCACTCTTAAAAATATAGCATGTGTGTTCACATGCACACACAGCTTTCACTCCACACCCATCCTGACCAAAACATCCATTTTTACTACCTTTTTCGTAAATACAGACATTAATCAACTTTGCAAGAGAACAGCTTTATAATGACCCAGTAATTAAGCATTTAAAATATATGTTGTTCTCATCACCTGATGTTCCAGGAAAGCCTAACAAAATAAGGCTGCACACATGGCTAGGGGGTTTGGGGTTTTTTTAATTAAAAAAAAAAACCAAACTATTTCATCATTACTACTTTCCACCCTTCAGTCTCAAGACAAACAGAACAAGTTTTAGAAGCCCTGGCAAGATAAATAGCTTCTTTCAAATCTTCTAGACCACACAAACAAGAACAGATTAAGTAGAAGACTTCACCAGTTTTGCAGCAGAAGTGTCAGATTTACCATACATTTCCTATTATTTTGCTTTAAAACAAGTACGTACTTCCATCTCAAAAGATACAGCACAATAAACCTTATTAACACAAGTTCAAAAAATAAAACCCTGAAACTTTTCAAGTGTAAACTGATGCACATGATAACGGACACCACACCGATACCGATTCTCTTTCATGCCGTACTCATTATTTTACTAGTACACTTTGTTGAGCTAATTGAATACCAACAAGAAGAAATAGCACTCAAATGCTGGCCATCGCTAATGGCAATTCCACGTGGCCTTAAACTGATTAAGTGACCTAAAGCAGATGAGAGACAACGCCTCTACTGGAGGAATGCTAAAACGTGTGGGGTTTGCGCTGTCACAGCCAAGCAGTTTTCCTTCTCCTTCCTCTCTCTCACCCTGTCAAAACCCAAAAGTCATAGACAGTGACCACTCCACTCTTTGGCTTTGTCATTTTTATGCTGAATGTCACCAGATACTGATTTAAAAGAAAAAGAGGTGCCACTGCTTTTCTATACTTAAATTACCTGCAAAGGAGAAACAAATTAGGCTTATGGTTTTCAAACATTATTTTAATTTATTTGATGTAACTTTCTCTGAAGAGTTCTCCCCTCCAAAAATGAAATCTGATTCAATTACACAATAATTGTCTGGACAAAACAGCACCAAATAAAATTATTTTATAGGTGAATTTACAACTGCAAGCTACACGTTATTTAGGAATGTGTCCTGTTCCCTGGAAAAAATTTTATACCCTTGAAGTATTGATCGCACCACCTTTCAGTTGGGATATAGAGCTAAACAATACACACACTTTGCAGACATACACAATATTTTCTACATTAAGTTTTGATCTAAACTCAGGTTACTGGGAAAAAAATGTAATTTGTGATTAACTTGTTTTAAGAACTTAAATTTGTAAAGTAATAATCACCATGCAAATTTTTTCCTATTGTCTAGAAGGCTTTTCTCCTTTGTTATAGTGCAGTAATTTTGGTCAGGGTAAGTACACCTACACTAGCAAACCCACACTGATGGTAAATACTGTGTACCAGCACGGTTAAAGCACTGCAACTTGCACTTAAAAAGAGTCTTTCACTATTTTCTATATTTACTTAGCAGAAATATTAATCATATCTTTCATTAAACTTCATTTTTTAAAATTACCACCTATGGCCCTCTGTGCTTTCGTCATAGCAGCTCTGAAGACTGCACACTGGCTTACAGGGTGTAATATAAGAATGCAAGCGCTGAGCTTTCACAAGAGGCCTTGATGGAAGCCTCGGAGCATCGTTTCATTCTGTTCAATTGGAAAAGTCAACAACTAAGATTCAGTTGTTCAAATTCTGAACTTTGCAACATTTCAGTGTTACCATTCCTTTCAAAGGAAAGTTATATAAAAAAAAAAATCACTTGCCTGTAAGAAGTGTATTTTCTTTAGCAACCTTTACAGTTAATATTTAACAATTTCCCCCGCTTTCATAATACTATTAAAAAACCACCATGACTTTAAGAAACAGAATATAAAGCAATTATAGGATAGCCACTATCACCTTTTAAATAACCCCATTATTTTTTGTTTCCTTTTTCACAGAGCACGTAGAAGATAGGGCATATTTTGAGGATGAAGATCACAGCAAGCTTTGAGTTTTTCACTGTCGCTGTAGATTTAAATACACTGCTATGATCAGAGAACAAAAAATAGCACTTGCTTTTACACTCTGAGAACCACGCTCCTTAGGTGGGGTAGCATTTAACATTTGCAGTTTTAGTTCACTTGTATTAAACTGACTGAAACAGTAAATTTCTATCCACTACTTTCAAAGCAGGGAAAAGACCTAAATACACAGTTAACCAGTTAATTCTTAAGTATAATTTACAACTTAATTATCATTAGTGTCACAGTTATTTGCATTTAGTAACTTGCTGTTTTCAAATGCAGAACGTCTTTCTAGATCCTTAAATCAAAATTAGGAACAAATTTTGCATGAATGATGAAAATAATTTTGACCAAGTTTAATAAATTATTTATCAGGTAATTACTTCAAATTTAGTTTGTATACAGATGCACAAACTTATCACACCAAGACTGTAATTACCATCTTCCTTTTACAATCATATCAATACTGATTTGTTAACAGAGATACCGAAATTAGGAGGCACATGCCCCTACTAGTAGGTAGAGTTGCTTGTAGCAGAGAACATAGCTTAGCATAGCTTAAGTACACCTTGCAAAGCTTTGAAATTCAACACGCCATCTGCATATAGATATGCCCAACCATCAAGGATTATAAGAACATTTTTAAGAAATAAAAAGCAGGAGAAAGCTAAAAATATCAAATTACAAAGAAAAAAAAAATCAGCATAAGGAAGGCTATGATGTTACAGGATAAATATTCAACCACAGAAAGAAATCATCCTTCTTGAGGAGTTACTGATCATTTTTCTGCTAACACCGCTCTTTGTATGCCCACTTCATTCATCTCCCCCACCCACCATCACCCCCCAAAAATTCCACTCATTTCCAGCTACACTGGCACCAGCTTTGTGCCTAGTACTGGACTACAGAGTGAGATACAACTACCAGTAATAACCAGAACTGGAGCTACCAAAAGGCCTCGAAACAAAGCAATTGCTCCCCTCCCTCTCGTGCCCCAAACCTCAAAGACACGCTTTAATAGCTTGCAACCACTCACACACACACACATTATCCACAATGTGCAAGGGAAGTTCAGAGAACTGGATTATAGAGGAAGAAGAAACAGGTCAGAGCACCTGCTCAGGCCCCTCTTCTCCCCCAAGACGAGGCAGAGCTCTCCTCATCCAGCCCAAGTCTCATCGGGTAGGACATTCACCACAGTCAGCTCCAGAAAATTATCGCTGCTCAAAATTTCTTCCTCGGCAGCTTGCAGGACTTCATCATGGTGAAAGTCATCCAAGTTTTGGACAGACTTTTCAATGCCTTGCCTTTTTTTCCTTCCCACCACCCCACTACCCGCCCCTCCTCCCCCCTCCGCCTTTTTTCTTCTTAAAGGGAACCACCCAAAATGATACACCCGGTGACACACAACAAGGCAGAACTGCATCAAAGAGCGGCTTTCTGGAATACAGAACCACATGTGATTTCCACCAACACTCCACAGCTGAAAAGTCAAGATAGCTTGAAGCCTCATTTGAAAAGCCATTTTGAAGCGCTGCAGTACAAAACACAGCCTTGCTATCCAGCGGGAGACTGACGTAACCACACGTGCAGCACTGCGTCTGTACCGCCATTCATGCATTCAGAAGTAGTATTTTCATATTAAGATGCTGAACTTAATCCAACGTATGCAAAAGCAGTAACAGTCATAGTAAGTGAACTGTGTGGGCCAGGTGACGTGAGCAAAAGGCCCAGACAAGCAACATAGCTAAGTTTTATTTGCTAGAGGCACAGGCATAAGCCGACCACAGCAAGCGAATGCAACTTCGTGAGTTTACTGAAGCCAGTCAAATACAAAGGGAATGCAATCTAACCCTAAAAAAGCTAAAAGGGCTAAAAGCCCCCAGCCTAACAGCTTGAAGGGCTCTAGGAATTATAATGATAAATCTTTTTAATCTTTTTCCAAGATTACTTTCAAGGAGTGATGCGTAACATCAACTCTATGGGCGAAGCACATGCTACATACCTGAATGGATGATTTTCCTCATAACTTGAATTTAAAGTGAACAGTTGCCAATTGTTGTACAGTGGTACACACAGTCTTAAACAGCTGCACATGAGGTGTGTACTCCACAGCTTTTACTTGAAGTTTACAGTTTTATTTTAAATGCAGAATCTGGGGTATATTTACACGTAAACAGTCACTCCTTGTTTAAGAGAGCAGACAGGTAGCAGAAGAGGTAGAAATCTTATTATTTATAAAAGATTCCCTCTCAACTGCATAACAGAAAAGTGAAAACTTCTTAATAAGACTCATTAACTCACTCTAAACAAACGTATTGTCAATGCAAACAAAACAAACAACAACCCAAAACAAGTTCGCAAATGGAACAGGACCTCACCATTTGCTATTGTGACTCTGACCATCACTGAGAAGCAAATAGTATTTCATAAATAAATGGTCATGTACTTTATTATCATAACTTGATGTGGAGTGGCTGGGTGGTGGTTATTTAGTTTGGGGGAGAAATACTTCAATAGAATAAGCATTCTGGCACATCTTTGAGTGAACTGGTATTAGCGGTTTAAGAAAAATTTTACACCACTGCTACTGAGCATCAGTATTAAAGTCTGAAAAGAAGTT
This sequence comes from Zapornia atra, assembly GCA_013400835.1. NCBI lineage: Eukaryota > Metazoa > Chordata > Aves > Gruiformes > Rallidae > Zapornia > Zapornia atra. The sequence goes on from VZTU01022893.1 coordinate 165,111, forward strand.
TAATAACTACATAGCATTCAAAAAAAATCATCTCTGCTCTAAGACCTGTCCATTTCTAATGTATTTTGTACAGGTTATTAGGATAAGCTTCAATACCTGTGCTGCACCCTAGGATGCTCCAGTTCTTTCACTAAGTGTTATTAAGTCTACAGACTACATGTTAAACTATATGCTTGCCATCTCTTAGTATGTATTTGAAGGAGAATCTGAATTTGCAGCCAGTTTTAAATGCCTTTTATCCTTGAAAATTGCACAATTATTCACAGTATCCCACATGAAAAATTTCTGTGCAGGAGCAGAGTTCATACAATCAAGTAACAAACAAGTACTGAGATATCCCAGCACTTCCTTGGGCTCCAAAGGAGTACCTCCTGATAGGCAATAGCAGTTTTCAGTGCACTCTCACCACGTAAACATGGCCACCACTACCTTAAGTCATCCAAACTTTTACTTACACAAAGCTCGCTGTATTAGGACTCTTGCTGTTGGTCAGCACCAGCACCCACTGGGATCAATACCACTGAGAGACACTTAGCACTGAATCTCTCGCACTTGACCCTGGCGAATAGCTCCCTGTGCACACCAGCGTGCTGGTTTTCCACAAAGAAAGAGTGGGTCATTCAGGGATCCAGTTCCCTCTGTAGGAAAGGCCCCATGTGCTCTTTACAGCCCAGCAGCACACAGCCAAGCACCTCAATGGTGAGGGGGGAACCGGTGGAAGCTGGCCTACAACTCACAAGCTCACCTGAAGTTATTTTAGAATTGGGAACAATATTCCAAGACAGACAGATAAGGTGGTGGTTGTTGGTTTGGTTTTTGTTGGGTTTGGGTTTTTTTCCCCTAACCATTACCTGCTTAAGATTGCCACAAAACTTTCACTGGAAAAAAATTTTGAGAGCATGTTTATCAGAATTTTAATTTACATCAGGAAAAAAACAAGACGTGGTTTGCATTATAGGTGTAGCCTGTTACCTTGGATTAAACTGCTACCAAAATTCCTCAAACATCCTACAGATTATGCTTTTCAAGGACTGTCCTAAAGAGACATTGTTTTGAAATTTCTTCTCAAAATGTAGGAGGAAAAATTGACCTATTCTTCCACAACAACCAAGAGGCCATCAATCACAGATAATCCCCCCTATGTGTATAAACCAAACAATCCATTTTATCACCAGAGAAAACAAAAAAAAAAACCCCACCCCAAACTTTTGGATGATCTGTTCTGTGTTTTAAAATTACTGTTTTAAAAAAAAAAAACCCATATCTTTTGCCTTTGGTAGATGATACACACATTTTCCTGTCAAAGCTACAGCAGTTTTGCAAACTTGGTTTCCCAAGAGCCTCCCCATAGCACAGCACGCTGAGGACTTCCTCCGAGGGCAGGGGAAAGAGACAGAGACTGTGCAGGATCAGGCACCAGGATGAAGCCTCTGGGGAGCAACTGCACAGCACAACCCACTCAAGGTTTGGGGTTTACCCCCACCACCTCCTTCTCACAGCTACCCCTTCCTGCCTTGCTTATTCCTAGAGTCCCATCTTGATCCCCACATGCTAGATATTTAACAGCTAATTCCAAATCCAAACATAAGAGGCTTTTTTACTTCATCTCTAACTGCTATTCAACGTGAAGTTTCAGGAAAACAAGTGATTGTGAACCCAACTAAAAACTTAATGATTTGAGGTTCGGGGGTTTTTTTGTTCACCAGAAGTTGTTCCTCTCACACAGACTATGCTCCCCTCTAACTGGGATTTTGATTCCTGTGCCACAGTATTTAAGGGAAAGCAAGCTCTGTTTTTTGAGGGAAAGCCTACAGAACCTGTGCACTTAACATTTAAAAATCAAATCAGTTTACTGAAACAATAAAGCACTGCTATTTTTACAAAAGGGGTATTACACACATGGTATAGACTACATATTTTAAAATAGCATTCCTAAAGTTCAGCTGAGCATGAAAGTTAATCTTTCAGAAGTGAACATTCAGCTCCACTTGTGTTCAAGTGTACTAGTACTAGCAAAAACCCCCACGTTACTATTTTCATTAATTCTCCAGATATTTTTAGCTTGTCTCTTCTTAAACAGCAAATTATTTTATGGCAAAATAATCTTTTAAAATGCACATGTGTGCACATATATATTCACAGGCACATACACACACATTGTCTTTGAAACATTTGCCCGTGTTGTTTCTCACCAATCAGGCTACAGCCACAAAACGTTCAAGTCACCAAAAGGACAAAAATTCAAATGGAATAATTCCCTTCCCAGCTGAAGACCTCTCATTTCAAGACAATTTTGTTTCAAATGCTTAGTCCCATACCCAAGAAGACTCAGATTCCTCTTTGACTCCTTGTTATCTGTGTTTTTATCCAAATTTCAAGAAATTTAAAAATGCCTCCTTTTACCTGTTAGAGGCAGTTTTCCATCCAGATTTGCAAAAGGACAGTTTGAGTTGCTGCTGATTCCACTGCACCATGAAGAGGCAGGCAACAAGGGAGGCACATTGCTGCTAAGGTTACCTTGCACAGGAGACAAGTTTCTCTTTTGCCTGCTGTCATGATGACACACTTCAGCAAAATAACAATTACTATTATAATTTAATATAATTTTCCATTTCAAAATTTCACACACTTGGGGGAAAAACAGGAGAAAAGGAAGACACCACCTTTTTCAGCCCCACTTACTGCCGTTACATGTACTGTACTTGAACATTTACCCTACCATTCATACTAGTAACACGCTTTATTTGATATGTATCCAACCGCAAGCATCAAGATTTTGTTCTTGGTTAAAAGTATGCATCTTCCAACACAGACACACACACAAACCAATACTACAGATCTGGAAAGAAGCAGAACAATATTAGATTTTTGTTAATTACCTGAAACATGCCCAAACACCGGAGCTCTTTGCTCCTACACAGCAACTTTTCAAAGCCCTATTACTTATTCCAAGTGACAAGGAACAACTCCCACTGATGTACCCTCATGGATATATGTGCCCAGAGAAGCTGGATGGCACCAGTAAGCACTAGGCTTACTGATCTGTCCCAACAAGGCACACCCCAACACCTGGAAAGATTTTAGATGGCAGAATCAATTATATTTTCTTTTTTTGGACTGCAAGCAGAAGAGTCTGGATGAAAAGGCATACTAGGGCGTACACTTGACAAGCCACGAAGGGGAAAAAAAAAAAGAATGGAAGCCTCAGACAAACTGACACACAAGTATTTCTGGAAACAGTGTCACACTTCTAGGCAAAATTAGAAAAAAAGTTACGGTTTTATCTTGGCTTTCAACAGTAATTAGCATACAACTCAACATACAATTCTATATTCTGCCTCATTTGAGATAAAGAGGGGACAGACATACAAATAAACATTCTGCATATTAAACCAAGATGAGAACATACATTAAATCGTCATATATTGAAGCTCTCTGGAACTACATAAAGCACCTCCACAGCGCTAAGTGCATCAATCCTATTCAATCTTTTTCATCTATCCCTCTATAAAACATGAAAAGTTATCCACCTTATTTAGATTTTATAGTGTTTAATTTTTGTACCCATTCTCCATCTCTTTACTGATTCTGAATAATCAAATTCCAATAGTAAATTTGACTCAAATTACAAGAAAAAAAATCCCCACATCCATATTGCCCTGTGCCCGTGTCACTGGGCTTCTGTAAAGATTAAATCATCAGAAAAGAGTCTTTAATTGTCACTATGCATTGGTCCTACATATTTGTTACCAAAATCCCATGAGGATAAAATCCTACAAGCTAAGATGACATTAAGGAGAAGAGCAATTTTAAGGTGCAAAGAACCTTTTTGTGAGCTTCCCTGAAGGGCCAGCCCTGTCTACGTTTAAGTACAAGGAGTGTATTTTAATTCTGCCTGGGTTCCTCTCTCACGGCCATTATGGGAAGCTTCACATTTTCTGTTAGGTAATTAAATCCTAGGTCATTCAGGAATTTTTCAGGTCAAATCTAAGCATTTGAAGTCTACCCAGTAGCTAGCCAGAAGCCATAAAAGGACTCCAGGACTGTAGAGTCCTATGCTCTGCACTTAAAAGAGCAACTGAAATGAACACAGTCCCATTTTACAAAAATACCACCTTCAAGGTCTCAAAAATGTGGAAAATGTTATTACCCCATGATTGAGACAAAAATAGGAGGAAGGAGAGAAATTTTTAAAAATTAAACATTTCCTGATTTTATTTTACTACCCTTGAAGTACACTTCCAAAATGTTTTGCCTCTTTTTTTATTCCACACCTTCAAAATTTACCCTATCTACACACAATTTAAGGTCCCCTATAAGCAAGTTACCAGGGAGCCTTCACTAAAGGGTAGGTACCAAAAAGACCAACCTCTCAGAACATTTGTTTAGAGAGGTGTTTCATGTATCCAAGCTTAGTTTTTAAAGCTGCAACAAGGGGGTTTGGTGGGTTGTTTTTTTTTAAATAATCAAACAGTATGAGGAATTATAAAAATTAAAGTTCCAACAACATGACAGTTAACATGGCTAGTGAAGAATTATCTGTGCTTGCCATAAGGATTCAGCATCTAAATAGGTATCAGCACAACTATCCGCATTTGTTGCCATTTTCATCATAGACATTCCAAAATTTTTTAAAAATATTAATTTCCTATTCACATCTGCAAAACTAAGTGTGGAAACTTAGAATAAAACCCAAAAATCACTATGCAAAGTTTTGGCCCTTCAGACTCAAAAACATTTTAGTTTGGACCCAGGCACAGTCCCCCACCTCTTTCTGTGGAAAAGAGTATGAATACAGCTAGTAAATGAATTTTTTTAATCATGCCTTCTTACATTCAGCACACTTCTTCCTGCTTGATATTTACAGAAGCAAAACCAAAAAGAAAAAAATATATCAATGCCACTAAACTGTTGGGTTTTCTTTAGTAACCGTGGCCACTGCAGCCACCATAGGTAGTTCAGCCTTGCACAGCCATCACCCACAGCATTGCGTGCGCAAGACACAAACCCTCATTACACTGATAATTAGCGGCGCAGTCCAATGTCCATCCAACAGCATATCAGTCACTGCTGGATGGCTGCGTGAGGGATTTGGGGCCTGTTTTCCACAAGCCAGCCTTCAGATACTTGCATGTTAGAGGTGAAGCACAGCTGGCAGGTCATCTTGCTCCCAGCAGCGCAGTTTGAGAGGTGGTGTTACCTACAAAGTGCACCTTTACTACTCTCTTCTGCTCCTCTCCAAGACAAGCCCCCCAGAAGAGACACAGTGATTGCATTTTCTCAAACAGCCCTCAGGGCAGGAGGAAAAAAAATAATTAACCTTCCAATTGGAAAAAACCACATTATCACAACTGAGGTGTTGTGAGCATTTTTAGGCATGCAAAGGCCTCAGGAGCAGGTGTGGTCAATCACATCTGGGTGGGAAGCCCACCTGGAGGTGGGAGCCAGGGCTGGGAGGCTAGGCCAGGCACATCCCCAGGTGCCCAGAGTTAGCGCCTGCCCTCCCCCCTCATCACGCCCCAGTGACATCAGGGCCATTTGAATAATCAGATTGCAGTGTATATCGCCTTGCAAGATACCAGCTGCTCTTGAATTGCAGCAAGGTAGTACCCAAAGCCTCACGCCATAAGTTTCATGTGCAGGGGCACAAATACACTGTGGGCTGCCACCATTCTCCCCCCACACCGCTGCTTCGCGAGAAGAAAACCCATCTAAGTACTGATGGTGACTAACGGTGCCCTGACTTCCCTTGCAGAGCGTGACTAGCAGTCAAAATTATTACGATGCCTTCTCCAATTTTTGCATAAAGTGACCTAAGCCTTTAAATATTGCAATAGGACCCCTCCACACTGAGGGGTCTGAATGTAGAAATTCTGCATTCCTTTGGCATTCCCCCGAGATTTCAATAGTAAGTCAGGAATCTACTCTGAGCTTATTAAATACTTTGCACCTCCCCCAAAATAATTCTCCACCCTTCCATCAAGGAAACCTTGACCAGGCCCCTTCTTTCAACTGCAGCATGTCCCCTTGTCTGTTCTTAAACGCTTCCAAGGGGGAGGGGAGGGAGAAAGCCACACACAGGCTCTGTCTTTCCTTCCACAGCAGGTAGGAAGGTAATTTTGCAAACCTGGGTGTGCCCACTTCAAATCTGAGGATCCAGCAAGGGCTGGAATGCAGTGACTACTGGGCCCAAGAATTTCACCCTGAATAACAAGCCAGGCGCAATCCACCATCTTCTGGATTCCGCTCAACTTTAGGGCAACCCTAGCTGACACCACCTCGACCTTCCTTTACAAGAGGAGGATACGGATTACCAAACCCTTACCCTTTCCTCCCATGGAGAAAAGCCACCTCCAGAGACAGATACCCAAAAGGTACCTTAGCAAGTGATAATACACACTTTCTGCTAAAAATAAAAAAAACCCCAGATTTAAAGAAGGTGTGAGGAGGGGAGTCGGGAGTCTCCATGAAGTAGCCTAACAGCAGCAGAGGTCAATACAGTGTATTGAATAATTTCAGTGCACTACAAAGCAACTTTCATGAAGTGATCATTCAACCAAACTACTAATCGTACACTCATGCTGAAAGACTTTACAAATCCACCTTTTTTTAAAAGAAAAAAAAAAGCATCTTTTTTTCTTTTTTCTTTTTTTCTTTTTTTTTTTTTTTTAAATGTCATCACTGCTCTCACACTGGAGTGCCCAGGGCTCTCTGGAAAGCGAAGCGCTCCCCGGCCTCGCAGCATGCGAGCACACTGGGTGGGCCTGGTGAGCAACACGCACCCCCCCACCCCCAACCCCCAGCTGCATCTGACACCTTTCCCTAGCACAAAGAGATACAAAGACTTCAAATAAGTTACTTTGAAAGCACCTCAATAACCAGTTTCACCAAAACACTCAACGTTTGAGAACTCTTTTTGCACATATCTAACAACTCTAAAAATACGCCCAGTAAGCAATGTTTATGGAGACATGGAAAAAACCTCCAACTTTGACACACCACCACCACTCCACCCGCCCCCTCCCAAAAAAAGAAACATTAGACATCTATAAAAGGAACAAGAGAGCCACTTTTACATATGGAAGCCAATGAATGAATTTTAAGTGGCTTTCTATATTTGATTTTGGGAGAGGGGGAGTGGAAACAAAGGGGAAGGAAGTGCAGTTATGAAAAACGCCATTTAATTTTCTGTTAAACAGCAGTATAAATTTGAGCTGCATCTGATACATCCTGACATGATACCGCACGGCAAAGCGGTGCTTTAACAAATAAGGGCTTTGGGAGAAGCAACACGGGTGAGCTGACACGATTACGTTTGCAGGGGTTGTATTCAGTATTACGCCTGTGCGTTAGGCAAGGCATGCCTAGGAAAGTGCTGAAGTTCACTGCAGAATTCTTTTCGACAAGTCACAGGCTGATGCACGTTTCTGATAACCGCTGGTTCTCAGACAAAAAAAGGAAGACCAATATGACGAATGGATTTTTACACCACTTCAGCTGACAGCTCAAAGAACAGGAAAATACTTCTGAGCACATTAAACACTGACCAAAAAGAAAAAAAAAAAAAAGTTGGGGGGCACCAGTGATTTTAAATTTACCTTTAGATGTGTGGAATTAATTAGCTTTCAGCAGCAGAAATAGAGTATCACTTTCGCAAGCTTAAGATTAATAAGCATGATAAAAAACCCCTGTTTATTACAGGGCCTGATTGGAAATTATCAATTCCTGCATGTCCCATGGAATCTCCTCCTTAAATCTAAAAGTATATTCCATCTACACCATTTTTACATACAAAAGATCTGAAATATAGGCTACTCTAAATCAAGCCCATGTATCTTGCATATTAAATGAGGAAGAGCACACACAGCATAATTTCCCAATTAAAAGTATCAAATAAATATAACCAAGATTAGCATGCTGTGAATTGGTCCAGAGAGGGGTTCCCCCCATTAACTAGAGCAAATATCCTCCATATTTTCAAAAGTGAAACTTTCCTCCACCACTAAATAGTGATTAAACTTCTAATTCTCAAAATACCAAGATACAACACCCATCAAGTCAGATCATTCACCTTTTCAAATCAAGTATTTTTTAAAAGATTGTACTTAAAAAAAACCCACCAAACTGAAATAGTAGAAGCCCCTTTTAACAAAGTTGTACAGACAGACATACTTCCCAGATTGAATAATGGAGTACAGGAACAAGCACGTGGAAAGTTTGATCTATTTTGCTTTTACTCTCTAGTGCACCGCCAGGTTTTCTATAATCTAAATATTTGTTAAAGAAGGAGGCTGAATTGCTATAGGCAGTATAAAAATACTACCCTGCTTTATTGCAAGCATTGCTTCATTACATGAGGCCCAACAAAATTACTACCTTGCAAAAATTAAGCATACGTTTAGAAATTAAGGATGCATAAATCCTGCCCTTATTGGGAAGAAGTCATCCTCCTGCTGCTTCTATAGCCTAGCTCAAAATAGTGAGGAGAAAATCCTCTCAAATACAGATGAGACTTCTACTACGTGCCTATAAAATGCTGCAGACTCCAACATGGCAGGATCCAAAAAAAAAAAAAAAAAAGAAAAGAGAAAAAAAATACATATACTGATATATTCACAGGATGCTTTTTGTTGCTGGAGCAAAGCTCATGTGCTTGCCCGTTACACAGCTCACAACACCACATTTCATTTCCTGCTAACAGCCAGATTTCTAACTCTTCTCACGGAACTTTAAATTTTAAAAAATCTTCACAATCATTTGCCATCAGACCATAATAACTCGCTTCTCCCACAAAAAGGCGCTTTGCTGTTGTTTTTTTTTTTAATAATTAAATACTACCACTGTTGCCCGGTCAAGACGCTACGTTAGAAATACATGGGATGATAAAAAAAAAAAACACAACCCCAAAGCCCTCTCTAGGACAGCACGGAGCCCGTGCCTGTGGGTTTAAGAAAGCGGTGCATTTATCTACAGGGAAAAGAAACACAAACCTAAGCATTTTTCAAATTGCTTCTCACTGGGTAACTGAGGGCAAGGGGGGTGTGGTGTAAAAATAAATTACCTTTGTCTTTTAGGGACTGAATGTTCAACTTCTATGAGTTTCCCGTGCAGCTCCACTTTACCTGCAGTGACAAAGGGACAAGGGAAAAATATTTGAGCACATCTGCGTGTCCCCCGCGTCCCCGTCTCCCGGAGCGGGTTTGCAGCGGGCGTAAGGCAGGAATCGGGAGCGCAACACGTTAGCTCATTCATCGGCGACCCGGGCAGCGGCGGAGCGGGGACCCGGCTCCCGGGAAGGAGACGCAGCCCGGGGCCGAGCCGCTGCCGCGGGGGAGCCGGCGCTGCCTTCGGCGGGGCCCCTTCCTCCGCCCCAGCTCCGAGCTCAAAGCGACCCGCGGAAACGCCGCGTGAGGGGAACCGCGCTCGGCCCCGCCGAGCTGGCCAGGCCGGGGCGGTCTCGGTGAGGGAGAGCGGGGGCTTCGCCGCCCCCCGCCGGGCCTCCAACTTCGGGCGGGTTTCTGCTCGGAAGCGGGCGGGAACGGAGCCGAAACGAGACACCGAGCACAGCCCGAGCCCATCTTTTCCGAGGGAGCCTCTCCCAGCGAGCCTCCGCAAAGCCGCTTCACGCGGAGAAAATAATTTAAAAAAAAAAAAAAGGAACATTTCTTTAATTTTTTTTTAATAAAGCACAGAAAAACAGGATGTCGGGGCCAGGAGCCGGCGCGCTGCTGGAGGAGGTGATGGGTGCGTGAGAGCAGCGAAGAGAAACCGAAATAAATAGCAGAGCAGCACGGGGCGGGGGGGCAGGCAGGGCTCCCCCCACTCCCAAGTTTAGGGCAATTCGGCGGCTCGCCCCCAGCCCTGCGGCCTGCGCCAAGCCGCGGGAGCCCCAGGCCGCGCCGCGGGGGAGGCGGCCCCTGCGAGGGGCTGCGGGGGGGTCCAGTTGTGCCCGGGAGGAGGCTGTGGGGGGTATGCAGCCGCTGCCCCGCGGAGCGCAGCGCGATCCGCGCAGAGCTCCGCTCCGCAGCACGCCTCCGCCTCACTGCACCCACCAACCCCCCCACACACACACACCAACGCAGCGAGGGCCCCCGGCCGGGCAGGGCTGGCCGTGGGGTGTGGAAAAACATGGGAGCCGCCGCGCCGTGGGTCCGTGGGCCCAGGCTCCCGCCCCTCCCCGGTCCCACTCCCCCGCC
>VZTU01022900.1:0-24831 GCA_013400835.1 Zapornia atra
AACAAAAATGTCACATCAGTCAGAATCTCTTTTTCTTCCTGGTTTGTCCTTTTAATAGCTTCACTTTGTAAGGTCTCCCAGCAGTGATTGCTTCTTTGTATGGGTGTATGTGAGATTAGAGGTGCAGGTCCCTAAAATAATGCAAATAATATAAATGCAAAATTGAAAATAGAGAACAGTGCTGTGATAGGTATTTTGGGGATTTAAAACTAAACAGCAATTTGAAAAGTATACAATTATTCATCTAATAATATGTCAGTGGTTACTTGCAGTATAGACTGGGTAAATGCATGTTCTGTTCTTCCTTGCATGAATTTAAATCTAATGCAAAATGGACAGATCCATTCATGCCTATGAAATTAAATCCAAATAGGTTTGCATAAGCATTAGGTTTAATGATCACCGCACAATATAATTAAAAGATGATGTTACCTGAATATCAGATTTTCTGTATGCATGTTTATTTGGAGTTTTAATTGAAAATAAACAAAATCAGAAGTGCAAAAAAAAGTAGAAAAGATGTGTGAAATGTAATGATAATGGTTGACTTCTAAACAGCCAAGGAAATTATAGTCATCTTCTGTGTGGGACAGGAACAAACACCTCTTAATTGCACTTCATTATAACGTACCTTTCTCTTCTCGGTTGTATATATTAATTATAAAAATCATGTTTCAGAGACGAAAAGCTGTACAATAGGGTTTTTTTTCTTTTCCCTCCCTCCCTTATGCTGTCTGCAGCAGGATGGAAGAACAATATCAACTGTCATCCACAGAAAGAGCTTAAGAGCTTTCAAAGACAAATCATAAAAAGAATGAAAAGCTATTATAAAAAAAGGAGGAAAATGCTTTGATTTCACAGATTTGCTACTTATTAATGTTTAAGGTTCTCTCTTCTTTTTAAAAGTATCTTCTCATATTGTTTTGTATGTTTTATGTGCAGGTACATCACTTTTTGATGACTATATCACATGACATGTGGATTGCGTAGCTCATTATTAACGGATGGAGGTTGAGGGGATAGGATATGGGAAAAGGTACTATAGCAGCCCTGCAGGACTTGCATCAGTTCTTCAGATACATTGCGGAAAACCTGAACTTGAATTTCATGACACAAAGTTGCACGGTCTTTTGAGGGGGTTTTTCCATTCCATTCATGTGTTTCTTTGGAGCAATGCTTAAAGGTCCTTAAAAAGTAAGGACGTGCTTGTCTTAACCTGTATTGTGTTTATCTGGGACCAAACTTTTGCGTGGCTGCATATTTCTTTCTTGATTTGGATTTTCAGTTGTCCTTTTTCCTGTATCATTAGCTGCCATGTTTTCGTAAAATTCTAGCCTACAAAGCTGCTCACTGGTTTGTTGAGTCTAGGGACCACCTTACTGATGATGATTTTGTGACTGCCAGATGTAGCTTTGCAGTGTAACTATCTGCATGAAACTTGGCGTGTTCATATATGGACCATAAAGCAGTGAGCCATTCTCGGCTTCCACTGGCTTTTAGTATCTATCCTGGTAATGTAAATGGTAAAAGTTTTTACCATTTCTTCCATTTTTTTCATTTCATTGTAAACTTGGAATATGGTCTCCTGAAGCAGGAGTCTGTGATGCTCAGTGTCTTGTGTGCTTCCTGAGGCTAAATGTTTCACTTCACCTGAGCCACACAGCATTTCCTGCAGCCTCTGTGGATCTTACAGATGCAGCATCTCTGTCAGAGTTATAGCCAACCCATTTTTTGATGCATGTGTGGCCTGTTGATAGCAGATGAAGACCTGCTAATTGTATCTGGGGAGGGTGGGGGGGTGAAGATCAATGAACTGTTTCATTAGTAACTGACTGTCAGTGATTCCTGAAAGGGTAGGTACAGATACACCTGTGTTCTGATTACGCTATATGATTTTCTGTATGTCCCTTGCAAACTTTTAAACTCTGTCTCCTTCAGAGAATCAAGAAAAGGAAAAACCCTGCTATCCAAAAGGCAAGTTTGGTACTTTGGTGCATTCCCGAAAGGTAGATGCTGACTTCTGTGGGGTAGATTTCCCCTGCTAATGCATTCAGATGTGAGCTGTGGCTTTTTCAATAGAACAGGTATCTCCTCCCAAAGCTACAATTGCCTTTGGCGGACATGTTAGTTCTGGTGGGAGGGAAACTCTCTTTGTGCAACAACTTGAGGCTTATTAAATTTACGGTGTATATAAAGTATGTATGAAGGAGAGAGGTGCTGTCTGTAGGTACTATGCTCAGAACTATTACTTTTATATTGTTTCAATTGATTGGTCAATTTATTAAAAAGAAGATGAACAGTAAAAAAAGGAGGTTTTTGCAGAACTGCTCTAAATCGCAAGTAGAAGCTAGAGTGGCAGATCTTCCTGAGATCTAAGGGTAGCCAATATGTTATCTCTGAGTTTCTCTTCTGTATAATGCATAAAAGCATGATATGCTCCCCTGAATGTATTGTCTTTGTTCTTCCTGTTATAAACTTTGGTCTGTATTATATGTTGGAGCAATGCAAAGACATGACAGGGAACAGAATTTCTCTGCGCTTCTCTCTTTTAATGCCATTTGTGAAGTAGTTTAACCATTAACAGGTATAAAGCCATCTAACTACATGAAGAATAATCACATGATACAATTTTTTCTTAGGAAATATTAACCTTAGGCTGGGATAACCAACTTCCCAGAATTCACATAAAAACATAATGAAGTTAATATTAAATAAAAGGCTTGTGCAAGCTTTTATTTTTATAATATGTGCTGATGTGTCCTTGATTTAATCATGTTTTGTTTATGATTAATGAACGATTCACCCTGAAGACCAAACTTTGATTCATATCTCATCAAGAATTTGAAGGAATCATTTGTTTAGAAAATGAAAGCAAGCTTTGTGTCTTACACTGTATGAAAAATTTAGCACAAGACACCTACAGCAACAGCACAAGGAATTGAAGCTCACAGGACATGGGAAAGTTTCAGTTATGACACAAGTGTTACCAACCTCAGACTGTTCAGGGAATCTTCAGGTATAAATTGGGTAAATTCCAAGCATGGAAAATTCTCCATTTTTCATTCTTTATGGTGTTTTATTTAGGAATGTAGACTTATGCAGCTGAACTCAAAATTTAGGCATGTGCGATACTTTTATTTTCAATATTTCTATTTATTTATACAGCAAAACCAAATACATTCATAAAGAGAACCAGCTGGAAATGTGACCAAGTTGCTTTTGTTAATGAAGATGCACAATTGTGCAAGTTCAGAGTTTATATTTCACTAGGGCACGTAGCCATTTCTGTGACACTTCACCTACATAAGATATTTTTAGGTAACAGATCTGAGGAAAGATATGAAGTAAACCACAATAGTTATGAAAGTATCTCTGTATAAATCCAGAGCAGAAAATTATTCAGATTTAGGATATATGTGTATCAATGTTAATAGGATTTTTTTTTTTCCAGATTTTGAAGTAAGGATTATTTTTAAAAGATATTGGGATGGGAGCAGGTAAATTTGCAGGAAGTGTTCTTTATAAAGAATCCCTGATATGATGGGAATGTTTTCATGTGTCAGTGACCTGAGATCTACATTGCTGTATGTTTTAATTTTTTGAGGAGTAACACAGCCTGAAGGTTGCCTGGGGTGCGTAGATAATAGTTAATTTGATAGCCTAGGCATTCATTGTGTGATATCTAACCACCTTTTCTGACAAAATAGTTTTATTACAATGATAGACAGATGACAATTCTGATGTTCTCAGTGGAGGACAGAAAATAGTTTATGCCCTAGAACAGTGATATAAATAAAAATTACAGTCCAAGAATTAATGCAGAATTCATTGCAAAATTCAACAGCCTGTACAGAAACACACATTTCTCTTTAATTCTTCACTGAAGAGTGAGTGAGTAGGTTTTGCACAGTATTCTGGCCTGTGCTACATTTAACTTTCTTGGAACAATTCTTCAGTGATGATGCACGAGTTACAGGATGAGCAGTCACGGTGAGTTGCAGCTCATACTATAGTTCAAAGTTTGTCTCTCCAGAGAAGAGCGTTCCTGTTTCCCTGGTGGAAGAAATCCTTCTCTCTTTTGTTTCCTTCATTTGCTCATCAGTAAGTTAACAATCGGTTACTTATTCAAGGTAAAGTCTTACAAGCAGAGGATTATACAAAGTCGGTTTTGATGGTACTAACATATTACAGTAGCATGAGAATAACAGAATTGTACAGTTGATTTGCTTTCCTGTGAAGTTTTCTTGATTATTTGATGTGTAACCTGGCATTATACCCTTCAACTAAAAGGAATCGAGTTAAGAACTTTTGAAAAAAAAATCTGTTTTCTGGTTCAGTGAGTTCACTGCTGTTCATTTAAACTCCACGTGCCTTACTTGGCTTTTACATTTCATAACTCTCTGTGGCATGTATGATTCAGGCTGATTCACCTTGATGTTGACATCACAGAGTTCAATGACTTCTGTATGGTTTGTGTCACCACTTAAAAATAATATAGCTCTGAGAATTTAGAGTGATCTTTGTCCTCTGGTTTGCTTAATATTGTGGTTTTATGTTTTTCTTATTTGTTCAGAACTATTTGTACTCTGGATTATTAATCTATAACTAAACATTGCCCTCTGTGTTCATCTTGCTGACGATATTTTGAACCAGACTAAAGCTCTTTCCCTTAAAATTGTGCAAAGCATTTATGTCAGTGTTTGATGTGAGCTTTTTCTTCACTTATGATCTTTTTAGAATCATGTCAGAAGGGGGCAAAATTAGCACAGAGCAGTATTAGTACCTCTGCTAGTTCTATCATTTTACAGACAGAAACCTTGGATATCCTGCCTAAACAAAACCTTAAATGGAATGCTGTCTGTCTCTCTCAATAGCAGTGCATCAAGCAGAGAATATGTACTGTCACTTGAACAATCACAGTTTGAAATGAACTATGGCAAATCACTATCTGAACTCAGTGTATAAATATCAACAAAAATTGGGAAGGAAATACCTATATCATAGGGAACTGACAAGGAAATAAACCCCAAGACACTGTCATCTCTAGGCTGTCCCCATCTTTGCCTCTTCCAAGACTGCTCGAAGAGGGCAGTGTGATTATGCGGACCAGAGTTGCCTTTCAGTGTGACACTGGCTATGGGGGGAAGCCTTTCACTACCTGTGACACTGGGTATGGGGGGAAGTGTCCTTCTTCCAGTGAGAGCTTCCAAGCATTACTTAGAGTCCTTGCTAGTGTCCTAAGTTGTGCATAATTAGGGTCACCGTTTTGGCCTGCTCAGGTTGTACAGAAGATTTCAAGCTTAGTAGTTGTTTGTACTGCATTAACCTAAAAAGAAATTAACCAAGTATGATGCCATAAGGAAGCTCTTATTTGCATTAAAACTTCAGATTTAGATGTTGTCTGCTGTTCTGAAAGGTTGATCAAATGAAAGTAAAAAAAACCTCTTACTCATCACAGGTAGACTGAGAATAATGAGTTCCTTGCCAGCCTCATGACATGAGGGCTGCACAGCTTCTCTGCTGCTTCTGTCGCTATAACATGTGCCATTGTTAAAAGCAGCCTTAATTAAAAGAGTTCTAAGATGGATATTTGCTTAGAGGTAGAGATCTATATGACAAAAATATATGATTCTTTATGAGCATGTAACAGTTCAACGTTAGTCATATAATGTGGTTGGTTTCTTTTTCTTTTTTGCCATGGTTCTGTGTGACAGCTTCCTAAAAAATAATCCAGTTAGGAACATCTGGCAGCACAGAATGCTGAAAAGTATAGGCTGTGTGCAGAGTTTTCACACAGTTTGGGAAGGGGAGGTGGGGGGAGAAAACTCTTGTAAGCCTGCTTCCTTTGGTTGTAAGTGTGCCACATTGCTGATGAAGCTTCTAACTCAAGCAGAATTTCAACTGCCATCAGAGTTTTTCTGAGTAATCTTTATCACTTAAAGGTGTCCCAGTCATTTCAAGGGAAGAGAGGAACTTCTGAATGTTATAGTTCAGATATCCATCTTACAAATTAAATATAAATGAGTATTAATCTGTACTAGCATAAATGTTGGAGGTTCTTTGAGTAGAGATTCCGCACACTCTCTTTCCTGACTGCTACCACTGTGAGAGTACACCAGCTGCGGACCAAATCTCTTTGGATAAATCCTTCTGCCTCTTTATTTCTCTTTAAGTGTGCAAGTAATAAATTTTAAAACATGTTCCCATTCACATCCTGCCACAAATTTGGCTGAAATTGAAGAAAGTTTACTTGCTTGCATTAAAGTTAATTAAGTTGGAGACCTTCATCACAGATGCTAAGTTACCAAGAAAATATTGTGAAGTGCAAAGGGAGCATGATGAATGTATCAGAATCCTCATGATCATAACTGGCATCTTCAAAAGAGTGGATTCCTGCTAGGTGGCATGTATGCACCGCAGATGTACAACAGAACAAGAAACAAAAATGCCAGCTTCTCTTCCTTTCATTCTTCATTATAAGTGGTCCTTCTTTCAAACTTGCAGAATGGTCTAGTTCTGAAACCCATGGAAGACAAATCAGTTCAGCATTTTTTGAGAACCCTGCATTTGAACTGACAAAATGTGTACTTCAGCTAATATTCTCCACTGTGTACACACTGGGTCAAATCCCTTAGTGTTACAGAACGTGATATAAATGGTAATTCTTTATTTCAGTAATATACTAAAGAAATTTCTCCAGAAATGGGGGGGGGGNAGAGGGGGTGCTGTGTGGAAAGAGATGAAGTTTTAGTTGGTACTTTTTATTACACAGTTTTCCAAGCAAGTCTGCAAATTGCATCAGTCATCCAGCAGGGAATTAAACAGAATCTATCTCATGGATAATAGCTATTTTAGGTCAACTTATGACAGAGGTATAAATTAATTACATGCATAAATAAGTGTGGGATAGGGCAGAAAACCAAGCTGGCTGTGTTATATTGTGATTATATATTCTCTGCTGACCTGAAACAAGTAAACTTCCATCTTACAATGCTAGTAACCATTTTGTTCTGGTTTTAAAGCAAATGCAGCGTAAGTCCACTAAGAGAAAACCACCAGATTTGAGCTGCATTAATATAGTTCAGAACATGGATGGTTATGTAATAAAATAATGAACACTGTGTAGGTGAATTAATATGCCTAAAAAATATGACCAACTTCTGTTTGCAAACAGAAATAGGTGCACTGAAAGTAGGACTGCACAAAACTTTTCAGTTAATTTCATTTCCCTGAAACAGTTAATTTTTAATTATTTTATTAGCAATGCAACAAGCTGATAAAAAATGGTAGCTTGTCCTGCTTCATAGACAAGGCCTTCATAACGTGCTTAGAGCCCTTTAGTTCTGCTGTTGTTTCTGTGTAAGAATCGATACCACAGGCAGCAATTATGTGTTGTTGTTTTTTGGCTAAAATTCCCACACATCTGGGATAAACAGATATTCTATTCGAACTTCCTCTGTTAACTCCACCAGTTTCCATGGAATGACTCTCTCTATGCTTGTTAAGTAAATGATTGTTATAAGACTGTGGAGACATGGTCGATCAAATTAACCCCTTTTGTCCAGCCTCCAAAATGGTTCCCTTCATTTGCCTAAATTCAGCTGCTTTGGGGAATTTTTTCAAGCTTGAAGGACTCTCTGGATTCATCACATTAGCAAACTGTAACCTGAGAAGAGGGTCTTTGGAGCAGCAGGACTTCTTTGGCCCCCAATTGTTTTGCTAATCAAGATTATTGCCACTATTGAGATGTGGAAAGATAGCCTAGCTGACAAAATTTGTCAGCTTCCCATGAAATAGTTCTGTCAGTTTAGTCAGGGTGCCGGCTAATATTAACATATAAATGAAGTCTCTCCCCCTCACCCCTTAATAGATGCAGAGAAAATATAAACACACACACAAAAAACCCCTCTGTGCTTAAATCAAACAAGCTTCTTTTCTCAGCTCTAGCCCATGTCCCTGGAAATCCTGTGAGTAGTGGAGCTAAAGGGAGGGGGGAGGGAAGTAGAATTTGCACAAAACTACTTTTAAGCCATAAAGCAGCAAAGCTCCACTCCCCTGCTGATAGCAACAGGAGATTGATTACGCCTGCAAAAGTACAAATGGTTGCCTGAATGCAAGTGGCAGACCTCCAAAGCAGTACGTTCTGTGTGCTGGTTTTACATTTTATAGCAGAGGACTTGGATACAAAGTGGAAAAGTGGAACAGGGGGTATGAAAGAGTTATCCTTGCCCAGAGGTCAAACCTATGAGAACCGCCCCTGCTCCTTTCGGAGCCGGGCCAGGGAAGGATGGCGGGGGGAATCCGCGCTCTGCGCCCCGCTCCTCCCCTGCCCTCACTCCGCACACTGAACCGCCCGGCACCTGTTTTCTGCCTTTCGCTTATGTTTTCTCATAATCGGGATACATATTGTATTTTCCAGCTGACCTACGAGGTGAGCTGATCTCATGCCCTTTCACCCGCTTACACAGGTTTCCTGTTGCTTCGCCAAAGGCAGATGCTTTGCGTCGCTCTGGCGGCGACTCCTTCCAACCCCAGCTGTACCGAATCATAAGAAAGTAATTCAGACGTACCCTCATCTTAATTGTAAAGAGATCTACTGGCAGTTCTCTTAATCTTTTAGCCTGATTTGAATATAAATAAATTAATATCTCGTGATATTTGTAATCTGCAAGTCAGCAATATTGGCCTTTTGGTACTAAATTAGCTCTTGAATGGCAACTGTGCAGCAGCTTTGTGTAGTTAGTGTACGCATCAGAGATGACTCTTCTAACGAGTTCAATAGGCTTTGCAAAGCATAGCTTTAAATAGAAGAAATCCTTCAATCATTATTTGTTCTTGCTTTATGAGAAACAATCAGATTATTCCTTTGTGCTGAACTGTGACAATACTCTAAAGCATGAATGAAAACTGGAATATATGTTCCCCCGGTGGATTACATCAGCCTTCTTGTTCATCAGGCTAACATGAAAAATAGATTTAATGTGTAAAATATCTGTCACTGAAGAGAATATTAAGAAAATTACTTGGAAGCAGTTTGTGGGAACTTCAGAGGTAATGAGCTAGTGACAAAGCACAGGACTTGTTAAGTAGTTCAAAGCAGACCATTCCTAAAGAGTTCTAGGGGAGTAGTTAAGCTCCCTGCTCCAGGACTTTCAGAAGATGTCATACAGAGTTGATTTCTACTTCCCAAAAAATGTTGTGTAAAATACTGCCTTAGTTGCCCAGAATGTGGAGCTAAAGAAGCATAATCCGAGCAGTGCCATTGTTACCTATCAGCCCCACTTTAATGACTTTAATGGCTCGTGCAGTGTTCAGGCTCATACCTTTGGTCTGAACTTTGCTTTTCAATATTCTGAAAAATTTAGCTAAAATGCATTAGATTTACTTTCTCAACTGAGAAAGATAACCAGGAGCTGCAGTATTGAGCGCTGTTGGCAGTAGGATTGAGTTGATAATAATCATAGTAATATAAAATCTATTATTGTTAAAGTCACAGTCTGCTTAAAAGTTCAGATCTCCAAATCTGTGAACTTCCTGGATTTCCCTTCTAGCTCAGTGAAGTTTCACTGCATTGACTCTTTCTGCCTCCCGTGCTCTGTCCCCCCTCCAGAGGGGGCTGAGTGATACCTTACCTACTACTCAGTGTGCCATGTGTTGATGGTTTTTTAGAAAAGAATGAGTAGTCTTTGCCCCAGGGAGTCTACAATCTGACGTAGCTTTTGGTTATCAGTCCATCAAAACATATGTATTAATTTTATGTTCATCCAGCTCCAGACCTTCTCACAGTCTGGGTTCTGCTATCAGCATCAAATCTAAAACACCTTAGATACCTTTAAATAGGTAAAGGAGTAATTCTGACAGTAAGAGGTCAGTCTTCTACTAAACAGCTACCTTGCAGGTCAGTGTAATCCAGAACTCGCGTAAAGTCTCCAGGAGTCAGCAAGATACACTTGACCATGTGCATTAAAACCTCAATTTACTCTGTGTGACATTCTCAGTTTGTTTCTGGTCACGTTCCCTTGTTTTGCATCTGCAGGACTTTGTCAGGTGTATAGCTCCACTAAGAAAAAGATGTCCTGCCCGGAGGGAAGGGTGTTGGAGCTCTCCTCTGCGGCGGCAATCGCCCAGCGTGCCATGGAGTGGGAGCCGGGTGGTGCTTATAATGGAGTCCTTCATACCTCGCAGAGAACAGCTGCCTCACACTTCAGTGCTCACAAACAAAACACCTGCTTAAACCCAGAAAAAAAAGTAGGCAATGAGCCTGGCTATAGGTTGGATGTTGTTTAGACTTTCTTTTTTATCTTGTTTTGAAATATTTTAACCACTTTTTTCTGCATTTTGGACATTTTGAAAAATGGTGGTATTTTCTTTGTTGAAGCATGTTTTTTCTTATCTTTTTGTGGAACATGAAAAACCACTGCTCACATCTTGCTTTTCCTCATTAGTAAAGATAAGCCTCCATAAGCTTCGATTGGACAAGCATCCTACAGTTTTAGATCTCCTTCAAACTATACTGCATTACTTGAATACAAGCACCCCTTCTTTCTTACCTATTCTTTTGCTAAATGTTGGACAGATACCAAATAGTGGCAGTTCTGGTATTATTCTCTCATAGGTTGTAGATATGTGGGTGTATTTCGTGCATAGAGTAACTGTGGGGTTTCACCCATGCTGATGAAGGATTTTTTAGTGTAACTTCAAGGGTGCAAGGGTCTTGGTACGGACACTAACATTTTGACATTTTAATTTTAAGGTATGCATTTAAGTGTATCAGGCTGGGAGACAAAAATGACTCTTCAGGAATAGCAGAGAGAGATAAGTAACTCCACTGAAAATTAGTATATAGCACTGATTGAAAGATGATGAACATGTATGTCAAGATCACCAGTAACATAATGTAACTCCTCACTTCTGAGATCTGTTTCACATGGATTGATCCTGGTTTCTGATCGATTTCCATCATTTTCAGCGGAATGCCCATCAGTGCAGGGAAGCTGTCCATCCCGGTCAGACCCTGTGGTTCATGTCAGTGGCTGTTGTCATCTGGTAGCTTTTATCATCTGGTCTTTGTGATACAAATTTATCATCTCTACCAGCTCATAATGAACCCAGCTGATACCACAAAACCCGATACTGCCACCGAGAAGAATTGTCATTCTGTTTGGAAGTTGCAGAAGAGAGATTAAGGATTTACTGTTTAAATTTTAAACTCTCTCACCATTATGGGTGGTCTCCTTCCCAAACATTGGTAGGACAGTATAGGAACACTGCCCAATGCTTTTTAAAAAAAAATTAATAAAATTGCCTTTAGTGCTGTCACCCTTTTAATGTTCTCAGTTGAATATACACATGGTGTCTACATTAATCAAAATAAGTTTGAACTTCCTTTTTTATTTTTAGTCTTGCCCTGAATTTTATTGGACTGACTAACTCTAAATAATAAGCATAACTATTTCATTTAACCAAGGGAAACGAGTGGGAACAAGTTCCGACTGACAATGGCTCTCTGCTGGAACCCAGAGAAGCAAATGCAAGCAATGCAGTAAGGAAGATCAAACTTGTTACACTGCTGATATTCTAAGAGTTTGAACTCGGGCTCCCTGCTGGCCTCAATTTTACAATGATAATCATTTCCTAAAATGTCTTCATTTTGTAAATGAAGCTGTACCTCCCTCTGAAGCAGGGGTTTGCAAAGATTAAATCATTTACATTTCAAAGTGTTCATTTTTTGCCAGTGTGAGAAATGCTCAAGCAGGAAAATGAGTGCTCCTTTTAATTTTTGAAAGCTAGGGGAGCATTCATAGTGAAAATAATCACAGCCTATTACAGCAGCCTTGCTTGCCTATTCCCACTTCAAAAGGATGAGCCTATCTTTTCCCCGCCCAGCAGTGAATGACCACTTAAATGAGTGATGGCTTATTAATACTATGACTCAGCCACTTCTCGATAAGGAGAACAATAAGGGGTCAAAGCTTGAGCATCCCTTACAGGAATTAATGAGAACATGTTGCTGGTAATTTGGTCTTCTGGAGATTGCATTTAAATTAAAAGGTTCGTGCGTCAGCCTTAATGGTGTGACCAATGTCGCCACTATTTGAAATCCAGAGATGGCATTTTTTCCTTTCCACCTGTATAATTTCATTGACTTTATTAAGGTTGTCTTGGGGGTTGGACACCGTTGAAAGAAAAAAAAAAATCTGAGAAACTGACAAAACAAAACTTTAAGGAAGTTCTCCAAAAATAACCCTACAAAATTACACACATTTAAAGTCTCTTAAATTAAACATTGGGTACAGTGTTTAATAGTTGTTTTCAGAGTCAGGATATAGTATTAGAAAAACAATGAATTGCACGTATTTGGGATACATTACATTAACATTTCTGCATAAGACCTGGAACCGATTCATTTTCAAAGAACACTTACTCTGAAGTTGTGTGCTATTCCCTTTTGAAGAACAATTTAACCAGGCAGAGGTGACAGTGTTTGTGCGAGTGTGTGGGCCCTTCCTTTGGTTCTTCATCCTGCTCCCCATTAAACTTAGCTCCTGGGTTGTCTGTGTGTGTTCTTAACTTTTATTTTCATGTTTTATTATTGAAATTGTACTTGATACTTTGAAATGGAGGCATAAAATACAATGGTGAGATCAAGATTATTTAAAGGGGTTAACTTTTCTTATATTGCTGTGTATGTCATTAATTACACAAGGGAAATCCAACCTACAGCTTTGCTATTATGAAAATATTGCAGGTAAACCCTTTTCCCATCTGAAGCCAACACAATGATGATCTAGACAGGATTACAAATATAAAACAGTGTAAGTTGTGCTCACTAGCTTAAATTTTTTTCACACAAATGTGCATTGCATTTTCAAGGCACTTTGAAAACGTGTGAATCATTTATAAATATTTCCACAGGAAACTATAAGTCAATTCAGTGTTTTCTCACTGGGCAGTGGTGATAAAAATGCAGAAAACAGTCTAGATTAGTATGAAATAGGTAAATGATAAGCCTAAGTATTTTTTAATGGTCTTGATGTGTTATTTCTGATGTATCTAGAATTCATATAATAATTTTCCTTTGGTTTATTTATCTTCTGTAAAAATGGTATTGCTTAGCTATTGGAGAATTCCTATAAATCTTGCAAGATTTAAAACTAATATAGTGCTTTAAAAACAGCTGAGGTTACTTGAAAAACTATTTAGAAAATAATGGAAGAATATTCTCATACACTACAAAGCCAGAGAATAAGATTCTGTATTCCAGCCAAGAAAGATTTAGATTTGCACTGGAAAATAGAAGAACAGTTTCAAATGCAAGCATACAAAATGTTGAATGATGCCCCAATGAACCCTCCTTACTGGGCATTAGTTCAGCATTTGTGTGATTCTTGGGGAAACTGATAAAATGACATATTGAGCAATAGTGTCCTCAAATTAGAAATTCAGAAGGTGAAGGGATGCTAAGTCTGTATGGTAGTATCATGATGGCCAGTGACACTGAATTGTTTAACTCCTTCCCTTGTCTGTAAAGATACATAAAAATGTATTGGAAATGCATACTGCAAGTGATTGTTCCTCCATTTGTCATTTCAACAGAGTTTCTGGGTAGCTGAGATTGTTTCTTGCCTTCTGTTCACCAACTGACAAGATCTCTTGATTTTATGATCTATCTTTGCTGATATCTGTGCGATGTCCAAGATACACTAGTTAAGCGCTTACCTCTCACAGGAGCCCTAGGCTGTGTAGGCTCTTAAGGAATTAGAACTGTCCAGGTCCTTTATTATGACCCTTGCTTGAGCCCCAGGGATAGTTTTTGTCCTTTATTTAGTCAGGTAACCATTGATTACTCTGTGCTTAGTCATGATGCAATAGGCTTATACATATTGCTCTTGCCAGAGGCAATGAGATCTCGAACCATTCGGAAACATAAAACACGACTGCTCCATAAACAGGAGAATATTGCATGACTTTGGAGTCCTAAACAGTTTCTCTTTGCTATGCAATAGCTTTTAAGAGGAAGGTGAGCAGAGGAATGGGGAAGGTAAAAAGAGGGGTGGAGTGGTGAGCCCAGATTAGTTGATGCCAAGGAGAAGGGCTGGCAGCCCCCAGTGCTGGGCACTGGGCAGCTGGAGCTGCCTGGAAATGCTGCCTGCCACAGCTTGCCTAGGGGTTGGCTGGCTTGAGCTGGGGGACTCTTGTTTTGTGACTAGTGACTTACTGTTGCAGAGAAAAGGGGCGACAAGCCAAGTAAAAGCCCTTCTTGTCCTTTACTCCCAACAGGGGACTTGGTAGTGGTTTGTCATGTGCCTGGGCATAATCCAGGCAAAGTCCCTATATGCAATTAAAATAGATTTTACTACTGTATGTGTTTGTTAGGAAATGGTACTCCAAGTTACTGGTGCTGTTTGTTCTTTTATTTAATGTTTTGGACTGATTTCAGTGCTTAATTTTCTTGGGGATTGTTTTTGTCTTTTAATCAATACTCATTTCTCAATATCAGCACTCCTTTAAATATTTCTGGTAGTGTATATATTATATAGGTGATATCATTTGCAAACAGTAATGTCTATGAGTAGACATCTCTCCTTAATGTAAATTCCAATATATTTCATGATCAGAAATCTCCAACATATAGGTTTACCATTTAATAAAACTTAGCAGCACAGACTCAAATCTCACAGATAAATTACATCCCTTTTGAACTGTCATCACAGCAGTAGTCTATCCTTATTATTTGTATGCCATTGCAGCCTTAGTTAGACTTTTATTTGCAATTTTCAAAAAATAATACTCAGTTTGAAGGTACTTGAATGTAAGAGACTTAATGGTACTAGAAAATCAACCCGAGTTGTTTATCTCTAGCCGTTGTAAGGTTTTGTGCCATTTTCCACAGCTTGCATATTCTGTAAGGATGTATGTGAATACCTCATCCTAAAGATCACTCATCTTAGATGATCGTGACAGATATATGGCAGGCAGAGTCTCACAATTATTCATGCCGAGTAGGGGTTCTTCAGTAGAGTATTTCTATTAGATTCAGTGGAACGCTCCAGGAAGTAAGGGGCTGTGCAGCACACTTTAACAGATAATTTGCTTCAGCTACCTTTTCTCTTGACAAATCTATGTTTTGTAAAGCAATATTAAGAATCATTTGAGAAAAATGCCTTTCATCAGTAAATATTATCTCATTAAAAACAATCCTCTTAGTTTCCTTTAAAATAAATCTTTAAAAAAAAAAAGAAAAAAGATTACAGTGATGGGTGTAAGTAGAGAGCTGCTTCTGCACTAGAATACAAAATGTTAGGATTATTCCCTCCTATGTGAAAGCATGTTTTTGATCTCTGTTCCAGTAAATATTTCTACAATATTGTAGAAACATTTCTACAATAATTCTACATTATCTACATAATTGTAGAAATTGCAAATTAAAAACTTAATAGGAGAAGTTGAGAGAATTGATACAGAAGGTGTCTAGAATATTCACCTGGGACCTGCAAGCAGGGAGAATGCTGCCACATCCATGTGTCTAATTAGCCCAGATTGAATAGCTGCTTTTTATTAAAAACCTTTTCTTCTTGTGCAGGTATCAGAGCAGACCTGGTTGCATGTGAGACTTGGAGGATAAGAAGTAGGCATGCTCAATTCTGCGCTATGAAGAGTATCCTAACTTTAAGTATCTTCAATAGTTGTTTCTTTCTTGTAATTTTGATAGATAAGTAGCCTTATCTTGCTGTGTAGTATCATTACTATGCACCTATAAGGTGAGAGGTCCTGCTTTTTCTCAGGGGGGAACACTATGGATCTAATCCAGATTGCTTAACAGAACAATTCAATTCATGGAAATGATACTGGGTGTAATTCAAGTCAAGATTATACATGTTTTCACTATTGTAGCTCTCAAAATACTTCATGTTTTTTCAGGATCAGTTCTTTCCTGGTGATATTGGAAGTAGTGTGATTCCCAAAAACATGTTTTAGCATTTCTCTTCTGAAACTATGAAACATTGAAATATTTTCTGTCGAGTTGATTTGGGCTTTGTGTCTCATAGGTCCTGATCCCTCAACTGGAACATTTAATAGGCAAATGTCAGGGAGTGGTGTTTTTTTTAAACAAATTATTAATGAAATGTGTATAGTCTAGAATGGAGTGTACTGTTACCAGATTCAACTGGAATCCCAGTCTGACCTGGGGCACTTGAATAAAGAAATGCAATCTAAAGCATGCTGAGAGCAAGGCCAAGCTTAAAGTAGATTAATGTAGACACACCCCCTTGAGGTAAATTTTTTTCATAACTGGTTTTATTTCCCTTGATGCAAAGAGAAATGCAACATACTCTCAGTTGCCATCTGATAGTGAACCATCTTCTGGAACACACAGCCAGTGTGATTTTGGGACACTTAGTCCAGGTGGAATTTCTCCAACTTGCTGGAGTTAAATTGTTGCCAGGATTGTGTCCTGTATATAAATAGAGGAAAGAGATAGTCCTGCTGGAGACTTGATTCTGAAAAAGGTTTTTTTAAACAAATTGCATTTCTGAGAAATTGAGCGAAATCTTTCATGATAAAAGAATGTTAAATATAGCTAGAAATAAGAGAGCCATATGTTCAAAGCGTATCAGCTTTGAAACCATGCACTTAACCCTGGGACTCAACAAGATTTCACATTTTAAATAAAAATTTTAACTTCCTGAAAAGATAATGTTCATTCATCTTGAGGGTAGCCTAGAAGGAAAAGACAATCCATGGAGAAGCCTTTGTCTAAGATAAGTATCTTTGACATTAGGAAAAAAAAATAATATAGCATGTAAAAATAAGATGGGTGATATCCCTTCCTAAGAAACTCTGTTGTTACATTTGTACATCAAAGTAAGAGTAAGATTATTTTCTGAATGGGTTTTTTGGCTAAGTAGTACATTATCTTCCAAACCTGTTGCCAGAAACATAAAATCTTTGTTCAGTGGGAAAGAAATGCACTGTATTAGCACTCCTATTTGAAACATTATACAGAGCCCAAGCTGTTCTAAGTTCAGTGCAAAAGTTACGTAAATATGCCCATTAGAACTTTGGTCCATTATCAGGACTTGATTTGGGTGCTTCTAACTGATACTGATAAATGTCAGCGTTTGTGTGTAGCACAGTATGTGCGTGTTTGTGCAAGTCATCCATGTTCAATCCAATTGATTTTATTTCTTACACAAACTGAGCTTTCATCCTGAACTAAGTTTTCCAGTAACGTAAGGGCAGATCAGGAAATGTGTAAAATGGATCAGTGCCCAAAAGACTAAGTTATACATCTATTCTTGGAAAAACACGAGGACATACTGTCTTAAAAAGAAAGGCATAAATTACAGAAGGCAAGTTCGTTTCAACTTGCATATTGAGCTACACCATCTATACAAATCCTCATTACATTTCTTAACTGTAGCGTGTAGGTTCTTTTTTGAAGGTAGTTATATTGCCACCAAGAAAAAATAAGACCCTGAAATACAGTGAAATGGTTTTTATTTTATTTTTATTTCAAATACATTGAAATGAAGCTTGTGAAAGTATAAAATACTACACAACCTTACAATTTTTTAGATAGAACTTACTCAAAATTGTGTAAGTCATCCATGAAAAACTTACTGCATGATTGTTTTCTTGAACGTAGATTGCCTTGACTACATTAACATGTACTACAGAACATATAAGGATCTATTTAAATGGTAAACTTTACTGTTGCTCCTTTTGCACTTCATCATTGCACTGGGTTAAAAATTAAAATTGTGAGAACATGTAATGCTAAACTTAATTAAGGTAAACTAATGACAATTCTGCAGAACCATTGAGACATTAACACTGTATATCAGAAGAAAACCATCCAAAGCAACTCCTGACCTTCAAGAACCTGGTCACACTCTTTCTGCAGCAGCATTTACCTCTGTGTGTAGACACAGTGGAGACAGTTTGAGAGACACCCAGAATGAGACTGTTCTCTGTAATATGAGATAGGGAGCCTGCTTTGGCAGGGGGGTCGGACCCGATGATCTCTCGAGGTCTCTTCCAACCCCTACGATTCTGTGATTCTGTGATACACTATCAGCAAATTTTCAGACTGTTAGTACTTATTCAGACTCTGAAATTGCTTCTTCAGGTGAGCAAAATAGACAAATGTTTTTGGTAAAACTTTTATGCTTGAAAAATGGATTATATATTGCTTGCAATAGCAATGGACTGGGGCCTGTGCAGAGCAAGTACCTCATGGTGCCATGTCTCGTGCCCTGCCTAAATCCTGTTGGGCCCATTTGGGCTCTGGCAGAGCCTGCTTCCATCACCTGTCTTTGCAAACTCTTGGCTTCTCTGTGTATCTGAAGACCTTCCAGCACCAATGAGTGCCATTGGAATGGAGTGGCCATAAAGGGATTGGCTTCCCTAGGGATTGTACTGGTTTTCATGGAGGCCTCAATAAGGCTATAGGTCTCAGGGGGTTGACAGAATAGGGTGTTCTTTCTTTGGTGGAGCTTTCTTGCAGACAGGAGGCATCAGTTCTTGTCATTTTGGACTGTTCACATACATAAGTGCTTTCCAGGTTGAAGTCTAATGGATCTCGTTAGATGAGTCTAAACTTCAGAGCAGGTCCGCCCACAATGTTCCATGAAGTCCTGGCCTGTTGACCATCCAGGCTGTGGTACTGCCACAGTTCTCCCTGCTCAAATGCCTAGCTTACCTTCTAGTAGGAACACAGGTAGTATATGTAGTCAAAGTCAGACTCTGAGAAATTATTTTGGTTTCCAGCCCTTTAGATGTCCCTGGGTAAAACTTGCTGAATTTACATTCCTTGTTCCAAGGAACTTAACAGCCAAACTTACCATGTTAAATGTGCTTGCTCACAAGCCAGTCTGATGTCCTCTTAGAGATCAAGTTTATCTTTTCCCTTTTGTGCTATACATTTCACAAACCCTGCACAAACTGCAGTCACAGTAGAGACACTGCACTCGGTGCCATTGACAACAGTCTCTGGGAAAGAAGGAAAATTTAAGGAATTAAGAGTACAACAATCTCCAGTAAAACCTGCCCAGCTACTCAGTATCACAAATGCATTGTAGAAAACTGTCATGTACGTTAAAACAAATGAACCCACATTTGATTGTCTTAAGAGCAAAAGTATTAATTTTCACTACTATACTAAGGCATGGGTTTCAAACTGGTGAAGAATCACAGTTCGAATAAATGCGATGTGTTTACATGATGAATGCTTTCTCTAGAGGTTACCCTACCTTCTGATGATTGAGTCTAACCCTGTTTAACTACTTTGACAAGATTCTTGCCTGCAGTAACATTTTTAATTAGCATTCTTGTTTGTTTACGTCTAGAGGTTGAGAGGAAAAATAACTAAAAGCTTTGGAAAAGCTATTGAGTCTGCACTTGCTCTAAGCTGGAGGAAAATAATTTTTAGTATATGTTTAAAATTATATAACACATTTCAGATGTTGGTTCAGATTACTGTTAAAATGACATTCAAATCTGGGAGTGTTTCTTGCCGGCTTTATCCTTTTAAAAATTTCCACTGTGCTTTTTTTTCATCTTTAATTACATTTCAATTCATTTTGTAATACTAATTAAAGTATTTACAGCAAGAAATTCTATCCATTTGCAAAACGGCAATAAATTGTAGTGTTTTCACAAACAAGCAAACTTTTTAGGAGCTTTGCAAAATCTTTATCCTGTATTTGTAGGACATCGAAGGGCAGAGCATCAGCTGGTATAAGTCACTGTCATTCACTGGGGTCGGAAGAACAATTTTGATTTACAACAGTTTAGAATTTGGCCAATAATCTAATTAATATAATCAAAACCATGTACAGACACCAGAATAAACAATACCAAACAGTAAGGCAAGTAACCTATCTTACAATGAAAATAAAATTAATGTCCCAGGCTTCTTAAATCACTGTTTCATTACATAGCTTTGCTTTCTATCAGCTTTGATCTTCTTCATTTCATTAGAGCAAACTTCTCGTTAGAGGCATGAATTTCTTCCTATGAAATTGATCTCACATTCAGCACTGATATCTAGTGACTTTTTCCAGTTTCAGCTTCAGTCTTTTTATGCAGCACTTAAAAAAAAAAAGACAACCAACACAAATTATTACATCATAAGTAGAAGAACATATGGCATGTCCAAAAGTGAGTACACAATAAATATGTTTCTAATAAATACTTTGGTGCTGAGTAAATTACAGAAGAGAGAAGACAATAAACTACCATTCTGCTATTAATTCCTTTTCTTAGCATGGTAGCACTTATTAAATTAGTTTAATCATAGCCAAGCAGTTGAGGTGCTTATTACACTAGCCATTATCATCTCACTGTTACCTTCCTCATCTGTTTTGTATTCACCTTATCTCTCAGATGCATAGCTTGTAAGCTTTCTTACTTTGTTTAAAAGCTGGGTATGTTTTATGTGCCATAGCTGGGCCATGATATACGATTATGGCCTTCAAGTTTTGTCAAAATTAAATACTGATTATAATAATTTTAGAGCAGCATTCAGAAACCTCATTTAGCCTCACGATAGAACATTGTGCAAAAATTCTACTCTGTTTAGCTTGCATTGATTCACAGATGCATTGGGGAACAGGAGATAGCACATAGAAGAGCATGACCACTGCATGCCAACTTTAGCAGTCGTTGTACCCAAAGTAAAATCTGCAGTGTTAGTGCCTTTTTTCATTAAGTTATGACAGTTTGTTTATGGTATTCAGGAGTTCTGAGTATTTGGACAAATTGGGGCATTTTCAGTGGGATCCCTTATCTGTAATAAAAGCCATGGAAGGCCTGCATTTCGGCATCTGACAAACACTGTATTTAGGAGTGGATTTTTATATCTGTAGGCTGGACAAGTGGGGCTTCTGCAGATGCACTGTCCCATTACAGCTTTCTAATTAAAGATCAGCTGCAGGAAACGGTAAATTTAAAATAGTGATGACAATATTAAAACTTCCTGAGGAAGAAGGAGACTATTGAAGATAAGGAGGCAAATATTCTATTAGAAGAAATAGAGCTAAATGCTCTATGGTGAATCTAAAGCATTGTGCGAGTATTCACAGTGGGCTATAGATGAGAATATGAAAAAGATGAGTGTTATAACATCAAGGGGTATGAATGACAAACAGATGCTAAGCAGACAAATGAGCTATGGCTGAAGGAGGCCAGTGCTGTTGTATGCTGAGGGAAGAGAGAGGAGAGGAAGAGGTGGATAAAAAGAAGTATAGCCCCAGAGAAAACTGAAAACCATGCTGAGAAGTAGTCTGGAGAAGATCACAGGAAACAGCTTATGGAATTAAAAACATTTGGGAAATTACAGCACTTAGGAGGAATTAAACATAAGAAAGTAATGGTCATCTATGAAAATAGAAACTTCAAAAAGGAAGGGACTGCAGCACAGAACCTGGAGGAGAAGAGCTAGCAAATCGGGAGATAGGATCTCAGCATGAATAAAGACAGACATGCTAAGGAGCCCATGCAACATATCAGTCTCTAGGAAGACCTTTTATGAACAGTTAACAATAGACTCTGGCAACAGAGAGCAAGGAAATATCGGCGCGAGAGAAATATCTGACTGAAGTGATGGTCTTACATCAGTCCCATCATGACTGGGAAGAATTTGTATCAGATATAAATAGCATCTTAATTTATTTCAAGTGGATAAAACTGGCTTTTCATTGATACTTGTTACTGTTAATTTGTTAAAGATGCTGAGATTATATAGATAAATATTAGAATAATTTACAAAGTAATGTAAAATTGTATTGGAAGCAGAAGCACTAATATAGTGTAGATGTATCTTCTATTTTCCTAATGAATTAACCATATTGAAAGTGTTATTTTCAGACTTTGATTATCCATGTAAGCCGGGGGAAATATTTGTCAAGTATTCAGATTTAAGAAATGGACCCAAGTATAGATAAAAAATGAGTTCATAATGAGAACAGATGCTACAGAGACAAAAGATATCTTTAAAAATTGTATATGGCTTAATCCCGTAGCCATTCTCCTTCTGTATTTAGAATCTAACTTTTAAAAGTATTTAACAGCTGTTCTGCTCAGCAGTGTGACGTGGCTGATTTAGGAGCTGTGTACTTCATGCTTACTTCCCTGCTTATGCCAGTCAGGTATCTTTTCCTGTGTGCTTGCCAAGTCATTTCTGTACCTAAGATGACGTGAAGTTGAATGGGAGCCCAAGTTTCTTCTCATTTTCCCTGGGCTAATGTTTCTGAGGTGCAGACTGTAGGAATTAAAATTAAAATCTCGTTGAATTGGATAGGATTTAGGTACGTTGGTACCTTTGCAGATCTTGGCCTGACACAGGGCCCCAGTCAGTCACTGTTTAATAAGATGCCTTCTTCCACCATCGATATGGTACCCAATTTTAAGTGCTTAGTTATCTGAATAGAACTTGCTTGTTAATTTGTTAAAAGATCTGTGAGATATCATCCCAAACTGGTTAGGATGATATTGAGTAGCCTCAGCAGAAGACAATTTTTCCTTCCAAAATTATCTATAAGATAGGAAAAGTAAGTTAAAATTACTTCAGGAATGGGTTCCAGCTCCTTCTTATGCTGGGCAAAAGAGGTGAAACCCATGGGGGAAGAGGAGTAACCGGTTGTGCTTGGACAATGCAAGTTTCTTCAAATCATGAGGGTACAGGGGAAAGAATGCTTTCCTTGTATGTTCTGTGACTGATGATCCAAGTGTGCCCAAAAGCAGAACCTCAAACTTCTGATGAAATTTTTTTGTTGAGCATTTGCGTGTTTGATCTTCTACCTGCCCCTGAGGTTGGTCACCAAGAGCTTTTGAACTTAGGTTCTATACTTTCTTGCCTGAGAATCCTTATAGGTCTTACCATAACAACTTGTTTTAAAGTTTCAAAAATCATTAAATGCTTTTGTAATCAGAGTCATGGTTGTATTTTAGGTGGTATTGCAAAATGGCTTTGTAAACTGAGCACTGATATGAAACACATGAATCAATACAAGAAATGTAACAAATGTCATGGTAGTGAGAAAATTTGCGGAAAAAATAGAAAATCACATGAGCTACTTAATTACCACGAGTCTCCAATTTAGAAAGAGGAGATGTAGCAAGGTCATCAGTAATTGATTCGAAGCTGACCTGAGACAAACTGTTGCTAAAGCAGGCACCCTAGATTTACTGTTGCTACAGTAAGCACAGAGTTTGGAAATATGTATTAAATGCAGTTGACATGCGGAAATAGAAGGATAAGAATATGAAAGAGAGAAGAAACCAGAGTCAAAGGCCACTCTAAATTCCATATGGCAGCAGCAAGTGCAAGGCAAGCTAAGCTTACCTCACACAACAGAAGTCTCAAGTGTAGAATGCCAAGTCAGAGCCAAAAAATATTTCTTCCTCATCCACTTTAGCAGAAGTTTAGTAACTGTGCGGCTGGAGAGATGAGAGGAAACAAACCAGCAAAATTTCTCAGAAAGTTTAAAGATAAGATGCATATGTGCTAACCAGCCAGTGTTTATATCCTCCTCCTTTACTTTTCACTGACCACTTTCCCAATCAGAAGGGTACCCAGCTTTCTCCTAATTCCCCTTCGGGGTTCTGGTAGCAGGAGTATTCAAAGGAGGGGTATAACTGCTTTCTTTAGGAGTTCCACCAACTTCAGCGCAGCTAGAGCCCTCACAGAGCACCATCTACCTGCCCTAAGGAAGCTGAAGGTTATTTTACTCCGAGAAGAACACGCTGTTACACCTCATGTTTCTTCAGTATTTTTCTTAAACATTACTACTTTCAACTTTCCTTCTGGGTAATAAGACCTCATTACAGAACCAATAGTTCAGAACCCTGGAATTAAGATGACTTAGGCTCTAGGATTCCTACTGGTTGTGCTGAGCTTGTGGCTCTTTTTCGTTCTGAAAGATGTCCTGGAGTCAGTGGTGCTCGGCTCAAATACGCTACATGTTACAGTTCTGGGAGACTTGAAAGTCATCTTGACCTAAAGCTTTAGAACTGTGAACACTCATGTCTACTTAACCCACCAAGTATTTCTAGGCAGAGAATAAGAGGCTACACGGGCCAGCAGCATGACAAATGGTGTAATATGTTAATTGCATCAGCATAATACAATACCAATTTTGTCTTAGGTAACCTTTTTCATTCTGAGTGCCTCAAGATGTACTCCAAATTTTTACGCATCCTGTAGCTTAATACTGCATTGATGATATCGAAAGTATTGGTTTTACAAACTGTACAGAGAAGTGTGTGTGCTCTATACACTTCAGTGCTGTTGAGTAAAAACGAGGTAAGGAATGAGGATTACTAAGCCTTTTTAAGGAAGATTGTTTGGATAACTACATCTAGTTATGATACTGTTGTGTATGGATTTCATAATATTTAAATAGTCCATGGTGATGGATTCAGGGCGTGTGATACAGTAGTGCTTCTAAAAGTAGTTGTCATTGTGATCTTTTACAGTATAGCTAAGGCAGCATCTGTCCTTTAAAGCCTGGGATTCATTGGACTACAAAATAATTATTAAGACAATAAAGTAAAAAATTGGCAAAACCACATTATATGATACTAGCTTTGATAAATGCTGTTCCATAAAATTAGGTTTTGAAGTAGAAATTTGCTAGGTTAGTCCTATAAGTATCTGTCCTGCAAAAGTATATTTTCTCAAATTAAAAAATGTCTTTCTTACAGAATTGGCTACCAGTGCTTTTCCTTATCTCTTCTGGTTTCCAGTACTATGTAAATTCATAGCTCAGAGGAATGGTGTAGTCTTGCATAATGAGTTGCATGATATATTGAGGCAATTTTAAT